>JBCNJP010000016.1:9638722-9731423 GCA_039602395.1 Deinandra increscens subsp. villosa
GGGCATTAGCCATGAAGTATACTCATGTGGTGTGGTGTGGTGGTGGTGTAGTGGCCACATCATCGCTGTAATATACCCATGTGGTGTGGTAGTATTTTTTTATTATTTTTTTTGTTTTTGACTTTTCTTTAAACATTAAAATACAATTATAATTATTTTTATTAAACAAATAAATATGTCTTCAAAATGAAATTAAAAGTGCACAATTTTTTTTAAAAAACGACATTCATAAAAAAAACGCTAGTAGATATCCTCAATCAATCAACCTTCAGTTTATGAGACAAAACTTGTCACAAAGCGTTTACGAGACAAAAAGTATCTTTTAAAATAACTAGTTAGTTTTCGTTCAAACTTACACCGTTGTGTTTGGAAAATAAAAATAAAGAAGACTTCGAATTTTGTTTTCTTAAAAAGGTTAACATGCAAAAGTTATTTAAGAAAACTAGATTGTAGCCTAAATAAATATTAAAAATTTAATATATTAAAAATTTAATATATTAAAAAGGGTGATAATGTGTCAATCCCTTATTGGTGGCTGACTCATTGAGTCTTTTTCTTCGCTGCGCGAAAAACATCACGGAAAACTTTCGCGCCATTGCAATACGGAAGGAAGGGCTGGTTTTAACGCCGTGAATACTTGCCAGCTAGATCACGCAGGAGCTACCACATATGTATACCGGATGCACTTAGTTCTAACTACTCAAATTTATATATATTACAATTATGGTTGAAAGTCTGTGAGTGGGTTTACTATTCATAACTAGCCAATAAGAATATAACACGTGTCATGTTTCACCACTAATAATATGACACATGTCATGTTCAACCAATAATAAATTGTCACGTGTCGTAGTGGCCACGTGTTAGGCCATGTGGTGACACGTGGACACGTGTTAGGCCACGTGTCATATGTAGGTCAATGCTTTTGCGACACGTGGTCATATGTTAGATCACATATGGTGATACGTGGCCACGTGTTAGGCCAATGTTTTTGCAACACGTGGTTAAGTGTTAGGCCACGTGTTATGTACAAGTGATATTTTTCAGACTTAAGCGCAGGTGGTCACTTTTAGATCACTTTTAGAGTTTTTGACTTTGTTCACAGCGTTTTGAAAAATGGGTGTTAGGCCGCATGTCATGTACATGTGGTCTTTTTTTAAGACTTAAACGCAAGTGGTCGACTTTTAAATCACTTTTAGAGTTTTCGACTTTGGTCACGACGTTTCGAAAAATGGGTGGCCCGTCGCGAAGCGCAGGCGGGCACCATCTTGTTATTAATACTTTCCAATTCACTTCCTTTAATATCGAGTTAAATATATAACCCCAAGCTTATTATTCGGGAATGAGAGACAAAGAATAAAAACAACAAAAAAACATAAATTACAAAGAGTTGGTAACATTAATTGCTTTTATCGTTACTAAAATACTAGGTATTACTCATACTTATAAATGAATATAAAATGGATCGACTTGAAATATGATCCGGACATGTGATGTGTTAATTTGGATATATAAAAATATGATCAAGTTAAAAATGGTAAATACTGAGTGACCAAACCACACACTAGGGCAAGCGTACCCGTCGTATGCAATATTGTATCAATAAGTACCGAGTATCAATCCAAGGACGCGTAATCAGACTCCCGATAATGTATCATAACTAATATCTAACCGATGAAAATGATTTTGAGAACTAACACTAAAAATTAAGCAGAAAAACTAAAACAGATAAAAACAACTAAAAACCGGATAACAAGATGGAAAATCAGTCGGAGAAAAGTATCACCTAGATAAGAATCCTCTAAACCCAATAAGACCTCTAGTTTGACTAGTCAACACGATCACTATCTACTAATGATGAAAACCAAAATGAGATAGGACTATAGACACATCCTAATCACTAAGTTAATCCTTAAATGAAGCCCTGATAGAAAACTATGTAAAATTGCCCAATGGTCTAATCGCTTCGGTCAAAGCGGACTAAACACACATGTAAAAGGAAACCACAAGAAAGATCTCTCTAAATGGCACCTAACACATGCAATGATTCTGAAATGAATAGCCTAGGACCTAGAAAACTCTAAACACGAATAAGCGAGCTCAAATCTTATGGTCATAAGCATCCTAACTCACTCAACAATGCATAGCTATTTCCTAGTACATGGAACGAATCGGTCAACTCTATCCCACGTAGATGCATACAAAATCAGCCCCAAATCCATATCGTATTATCACGTAGGAGGTCTCCGGATCATGCATTAATCAATAAACTTCAAAAAGTCAACCGACTAACAATAAGCTAATCAATAAATGGTTATAGTTCTATAATCCACATCAATTAACCCACATAACATGATAAAAACAGAAGCTAAACATGCATACATGTTCATCCAAAGCATCCAAATCAAAATCAAAGAGCAATTTCACAAGATTATGTCAAAAAGTCAAACTTTAAAGGTCAAACGGGTCAAGAATCATCAAATCTAGGTGAATACAAGAAAACTAGCCACTAAACATGATAAACCCCCTTAAAAATCTCATCTTTAATAAGTTCATAAACAAAGAAATAAAGAAAAAAGATAAAGAAATCTAGCCTCTATGAGAAAATGGAAACCGAAGGGTTGAAAATCTTCAAATTTCACATCCAAAAGCTTCAATCTTGATCTTTAATCCTTCCTTTAAAGTTCCAGATCTAGGAGAGGATTTTTAGGGTTTTTTAGAGGTGAAAAACTGCAAAAAACGGCGCCTCCAATGCTTTAAATACAAGGATTTTAGGTTAAAAACGAGTACAGGTCGGTTCTGGAATAAAACTGGGCTGGTCACGATGCTGATAAAAGAAACCGGAACTGGATAAAGAATAGAAGCAACAGTTGGCCTAGTAGTAAGACGCCTGAACTGCAAACAAGAGGTCACTGGTTCGATTCCAGGGACCTCCTATTCTTTTCTGTTTTTGCGCTGGGCTGCTAATCTGATGGACTGGGCTGCTGATCTGATGGACTGGGCCGGCTGGGCTTCTGAGAAGTGGACTGGGCTGCTGCTACTTTGTTTATTTTTTTTTTCTTCTTTTAAACACCTTTTTTTTCTTCTTTTAAACACCCATAACTTTAGCATACGGACTCCGATTTCACTTCCGTAAATTGGGGTTTTCTTCTAAATTCACCACGCACCATCCAACCACCTAAAATTTAACAAATAAACAAACCAATAAATATCACATTCTAATAATCTCAATTTAAAAACCCAATTTAAATGTGAAAATTATATATTTCTCAAATATTAAACAAAAACCTAATCAAAAATCAATAATTCAAATATTAAACAATTAAGCACCAATTTTGATAATTTTTATTTAAAAGCTTATTTAAATGCGGGATTTTTATTTATTTATTTATATACAAGATGCTATGCATCAACATGACACGAATATAAGTGGGTTCGACATGACACAAAGAGTATATGGGTTGGATTAAACCAGCCAACCCACCAGCCCGACACGATTAACACTTCTACTATTTCCTAAATTCGAGGAGACTATCCCCACTTATGCATTAAATAATAAATATGAAAATCATGCGAACATTTTAAAAACTACGAACAATTCCCGATCACTAGAGATGTGCAAAACGGTTTTTCTTACAAACCGGTTCAGGTTGTGAATCGAAACTAGTTTGATCAACTTTGATCAAAACCGGTTTGGCCAAAACCGGTCCGTGTTACAAATCGGTTTAAAGCAACAAAACCCCAACCGTATAGAACCAAATCGAGTCAGTTTGAAACCGGTTTGGATTGAACCGGTTTGTAAAAAACAGTTTTTTTAAGTTTAACTTAAATAATCAACTAGTCAAAGATTAAAAAAAAATAGCAAGCTAATAATAATTATAAAAATAACTAAGTGACCGAACAACGAGGAAAATGAACTCATATATCAAGTATTTATAATAACTTTTTAGGCCAAATTAGCAAACTGTAAAATAAAAAAGCAATTAACCACTACATTATATAATCAACGACTAATTGTTTGAAATTGTAATTAATGACACCAAGGATTGATTATAAGTATAATTAAAATGGGTGCAATTTGCAAACCGCTATTTCACAAAACAGGTTTCAAAATCGGTTCGATAACCGGTTTTGGAAACAACCCGGTTTGAAACCGGTTAAATTAAGAAAAATGTCAAACTGAATAGGAAATGCTGATTTAGATACAAACCGAACCGATTTACTTAAAACCGGTTTGTATCTTGAACCGATTTCGGTTTACAAACGGTTTAAATGTACACCTCTAATCACTACCATTGTAGTAAGCTACGGTTCCATCGATCTGGTTCTTGGGCTCCCAAGAATCACGTGGTCCTCTTCTTCTCCTTTTGGGCCGGCCCAACTTAGCCTTATGTGGATAGGTGTTTCTTGGCCCACTTAATCTGTCTTCTAAGCCCGTATCACACGGCTCATCAAAACCGACAAAATGGAGACGGATACGACGGGTGTTGGAAATCAGGCAGAAACACACATGCACACACAAAAGAATGTTTTCTGGTGTTTTAACCCTTGCTCCTAATTTACTCATTCACCAAACTTGCCTTAAATTGGAAAAACATGAACTTACACCTAAAGAAAAGGAAATTAACGTATTTGTTTAGTCGAATCTTTTTTACTCCTAGACTACTTCACAAATTAAACTACACCACTGTCTGAGTTTTAACCAAGAATCTCTAACTAAAAATACAAAACTTTTACCAAATGAGTTAGTGTCACATTACAAAGAAATTAACTACCTACTACTCCACTACTTCCATTTAGCAAATAAATCTACCTGTGGCTGGCTAATTAACAATAAAACATGTGCTTAAATAAAGTTTGTATTGAAGAGTACTCACTGACCCATCAATTTGACCCGATCAAGACTAATCCTACAATGAGATCTCACAGATTTGAAGATACACCGTGAAGAAGTGGGAGAGGAGGTGATGACGTATGTCCGGGTCGGATGACGTCACAAGGAGATAGATACACATCCAACCCAAAATACTACACAAGTCATGAGTGTCGGCCTCGTAGCCTGCCGGCCGACAGACAACACAGGAAAGAGAGTCGACCCTCGTCAGGGTCGACACACAATGTATGTCAAGGGTCGACTACAAAGGAGTCGACCAACCATCCGCCCAGTGTCGGCTAAATGGCATATACGGTAGCCGACGCTCGAGCACGACAAGTCCGAGACGGACACCACAGGCCAATGCTCCCACAACGGCAGGTCGGCGTGCCGACACCCGACCTGACTACACATTTAATGCGATTACCCAAAATGTATACTGCAGGAACTTGGCACAGTCCAAGACGCAGACCTGCAGCCTACCTCCTTTGGGCAATTAGCATTAATGACGATACAAGACAAAGGTTGGGGGTTATAAATACACCCCAACCACAGGTTAGAATTCATTCAATGCGCTTAGCTTCGATTTGATTACACTTAATCTCTCGAAACGCGTACTTATTCTCACGCCCGAGCTTGGTCGCAGGACACTTTGTCCTGCCCTGCCAAGAACAACGGTGTTTCTTTGTTTTACAGATACCAACCGAGCCGAGACACTCCTGACCGAAGACTTGGTGTTTTCTCACTTGTAGTCGTCCTATCGGGGCGGTTCGTCCTAGACTTCGGTCTATCTAACCACTCTCGGTAGCCCGATTCTACAGGAGGGGAGAAACTGCAGAAAGAGGCTTGTGGGTAAGCCGAGAACACCGCCCCATCTGTTAGAGGAGGAGGCTAAAGCTAGAGAAGGACGGGATAAAGGGTGTGCACGTCTTCTACCTTCGTTGGTAAAATACTGATTGATCTAGTATGATTAGATCACCTTACAATATATAGACATTACAAGAAAACCCCTAATGGGACCATAGAGTCAGTACTATAAACTATAATCTGATACATTCCAATACTCTCAGTCGTACTGATTGATCTAGTATGATTAGATTACCTTACAATATATAGACATTACGAGAAAACCCCTAATGGGACCATGGAGTCAATACTATAAACTATAATCTGATACATTCCAATACTCTCAATAGTCGGGCGGAAAGACACCGAAAGATTAGACTGAAATACGGAAAATAAAAAAAATAAAAAAGTAAAAAATTAATTAAAAAACATTAAAAACAATAACAATAAGATAATCTGGCTTCGATCTCGGTCATTGTATTGTAAGTCCAAAAGCCTGCCTAAAATCCATAATCTTAAAAAAAATTCATAGTTTGCAAGGGGCTCGCAAAGGGCGGTGACTTAGGCGCAATTTGTTTTCTAATTAAGCGGTAAAATGTATGCAGTTTGCGAATCACATATGCAGACATCTGTAAGAAGAAGACTGTTTGTTTTTCTGAATTGAAGGGGGCGACGGGATGGAGGACGAACGCTGGTGGAAGGGGTGACGGGATGGAGGACGACTCCGGTGGAAGAGGGCGACGGTTTGAAGATGTTAAAAGTGGTTGGGCCACATCTGCACCAAGAAGAACCCGCACAAACATTTTTTAATGAAATGTCTTTGAAAAAACAAACAGTCTGCAGACCTAAATGTCAGCACGTGGTCTGCGCGTTACAGACATAAGACATAAGAGGACAAGAATAGCTTTTTAAGAAAAACAAACACCACCTTAGAGCGGTATAACTACGGACCATAGACATAGGAAGCAATGTGGTTAACCTTATAGGCACGTGAACTCAATGTTAAAATTACCATGACAGACCTGATGTTTCGTATAAAATCTAAATTATACTCATGGGTCCATTTGATGAATCTGGTAGTAACATCTTTCTATAGAATATTTCTTTTAACAAATTTTCACTGATTAAATAATTTGTCCAAAATATAAATAACCTGGCTAGTTCTAGGACACCGTTCTTAAACACTACCCCTATAACATGACGACATATATATTGATAAAACATCCAAACATGTCCATGTTTGTTAACCGGCCACGTGCATGACACATGGGATGTTTTCATATATTCAGACTCAATCATCATAAGTTATGGGCATTTATAAAACAAACAAACAAAAATAAAATAAAAAGGGATAAATAATGAATACGTAAATAGGACATAGGGTTATGATGATAAAACGTACTCCTCGGAGTGACATTGTGTTCGACAACACTCAACTTAATTCTTCATGAGTTAGAGTGACAGAAGATATTTATATCTATATATCTATATATAGATATATATAGATATATATATATATATAGATTAGTATGAAACTGTGCGTGATGTTGTGATGGTAATAATTTACAACGTGGTAATATTTTTTATATTTAAAAAATAATTTTTGTATTTTTTTATTTTTATTTACTTTTATTATTAAATTTTGATTATATAATCTTCAAAATTTTTATTTACATTAAATATAAATTTTAAGCCTTATTATTAATTTTTTTTTTACTATTACACCCCCCTTAAACCAAATAAATGATAATTCATCCACATTTCATATGTATTAAAATACAATATAGGTTAGTCTAAAAATATAACTTAAAAATTCAACAAAAAAATATTAGCATTGTTAGGAATTTGAAATATTAGAAGTACAAATTTACTAGCTAGAAACTAGTTTTCATGTGCGTGTTGTAACACAGCCGAAAATGTAAAGTATGTGAAACTTTACATAAGAATAAGAAAAAATAAGGTTGTAAAAAAGTTCTGAAAATAGTTCGGTGGCCGACTGATGTTAATGAATCTAATTGGCGATTACTAAAGATTGATCGGTATTAATCGGCAATTAATCGACCTTAATAGAATTATTCCATGATTGATCAATAATCGGTTAAAGACCGCTAAACGATTAGTCAATGGACAATTACTCGGAGGCTTGACGGGATTTTTACAACTATAAAATACAAACTGAAACCTGTTTAAACATTACGGCGTGTTAAACATGAAATGTAAATCATACCCTCGAACTTTATATATAACGACGTTCCGCAGATTCGTTAAACACAATTTTTTGTAGATTGAAAACATTTTTACATGATAAAAAAAATAGGAATGAAAAATAAGTAACTTCGAGAAATCTTTAACGTGCCGTAACAAGCACGGGACCGATCCTCGTGTACAACCATTATATTCTTTTGGGAATCATCGGAAATGTCTGACAATTTCTTAATTTGGTAACAGCTTTGACTTTTCCAACAAATGACATTTTGCACTTAATATATTAATATTTAACAAATAACAAGTATTTTTGTTTACTATAAATCCCCAAACATTTTTTTTAACGGTCATAATTTTTATTAAAAAAGCTAGCTACAAGATAGATTGCATAGAAACATTAAAAAAATTACACCACGAGTCTCATTACAGGTCAGACACCTTGCCAAGAGTTTTGATCCACTGGAACGATCAAATTTTAATGTTTTCAACAATTTCTTTAGCGACTTGAACTTTGTTTTTTTTAACTTTGTTTTTGAAAATTCTCTTGTTCCTAACTTTTCAAATGCACCAAAGCGTGATGAGAAATATCCAATAGAAGATACTTTAACGGTCCTTCAAAAACGGCCAACTATTGTGAATCTGTAACATGTTAATGACTGAAAAAAGAAGCTTCTTACAACACCGAACACAAGATCCCAAACCCTCTTGGACATCCTACAGTTGATTAGCTTAATCGAGTTTTTCATCATGAATCCAACCATCATCACACACAGATAAGGTTTCGTAACTCAGGCCTACAAGAACAAACAAGTTTGTGATGTCAAAACCTCGTACTCGATATTTTTAGATTTTTAACAGGCAGGTGATAAATTGTTACATTTGCACTTGTAAGGTTTAAACCCATAATCTTTTTGGTTGGAAATACATAATTTATCACCATACTATCGTGTTGGGGATGATTGGACACCAAAAAATGTGGGAATTGCATATATCCCCCTCATTTGAAGCAAAATTACATATTTCTCTAAAATATAAATTTTCAATGCATAATGTACAATACTTTTTAAACATTATTTGAAAAAATATGTAATTTTATAAATTTAGAGAGAAAATATGCAGTTACCCTTAAAAATAAATAGGGTATGAGTGTTTGAGGGAGGACTTAGGTGATTGTAGTTGGAAACCATGAAATCTTATGGTTTATTAAACTAGGGGTGGATTAACCACACATTTATAAAATCTAAGGATGAGATTAATACTCATCTTATAATTTTTTAATCTCGTAAATTTTTTTTGTCAACTCAATGTCATGTTATCACATCCCACATTCTCCACACTTTTTAGTAGTAATATCTCCATCACACTTTTTCAACCTCACGCTTTTATTTTTAATATTATTTTATTCACATAAATAAATTTATAAATAAAACAAAAGTATTAAATAATTAAATAATTCATTTCAAAAAAATAAATAAAATGACATTTCCTAAAAGAAAATACTTTTTCTAAAAAAATATTACATTTCCTAAAATAAAAATTATATTTCCTAAAAAGTTACATTTCCTAAAAAATTACATTTCCTAAAATAAAATTTATATTTTCTACATTACTTATTAAAACCTAAAATAGTACAACTAATACCATAAATCGGATTCAGAATCAAGATCCCATGAGAGCATCTATGTTGATCTTGGTTGTGTTCAGAGTTCTTTTTCACATAGATCACGAAGGGCAGCATAATCCTCGGTTCTTCATCAAACGGTTCTTCTTCGTCCTTAAGATGGACTTCATCGTCCAGTTCATAGTAGTCCTCGTGTGGTTCTTTCGGTGGATTCTCTGGCAACCAATAATCAAATGCCTAATTCCAGAATGCTTCGTCCTCTCAAAGGTCATCCACTTAGGGGTTTATTGGAGGTTGAACTAGAGCCACAAGATGTTGAAGCAAAACATGAGGTTCAACCATTACTGCAGGTTCGATCAGAATAGGAGGTGCATAGTTTTTCAACACATCCTTTGGAGGTGTTGATATCATATTGTGGAATTGTTTGAATATGTTTTTTATGTTTGACATGGGTGTGAGAGGAAATGTATCTCAGAGTTTGATATTTATACAATTGAGAAAATATATCCATTGAGAAAATGTAGTCGTTGAGAAAATATAGTCGTTGAGAGAATATAGCCATTGAGAAAATATAGTCGTTCAGAAAATATATCCGTTGAGAAAATTTAGTCGTTATAGAATTAATTCTTCGTTAATTAAAAAAGAAATATTACAATAAAAGAAATAGAAAGTTACAATAAATGTTACGATTAATCACCATTCTTCGTCTTCGCTTTCGTCTTCAATTTCATCTTCGTCTTCGCTTGGAATGTACTCCCGAACACGGTCGGTGTGTTCGATCAAATCAGATCTTAGGCCCTCATGTGTATCATAATTACGAATCGCCAAAACGTTTCCGTTGCTGATCTCTTGCGGAGTTTCCACATTAGGGGCTTGAACATCTTCGGGATCGTATGAACATATTGCAAATCCTTTATCCTCCATAATCACATTATGTAAAATCATCTTGACAGAAAGGGAAAATGATTTCTCTTATTACTCAATAATCAGTACAGGAGCTATTTATATACAAAGCTTAACCCACTAACAAACTCTTAACTAACTATTTATTTATAGAATAATATTAATAATAACAAATCATGCAAACAAATATGATGTTTATGATTTTATTAAGTTTTCAAGACGGTGCTGGACTTTTAATGATCTTCCATTTCTTCTTGATTAAGTAAAACGCTCATTCTACATATTTTCTCTCCCCCTATTGAGCTTTTGCATATTATTTTCGTTTGTCTGTTGTTGTTGCGTTTAATTTTTAACAAACACAGAATATTCAAGATATATGCCATCAGCAAGATAATAACCGTGTTTGTAGAACGAGTCGTTTACTCGAACGACGACTCTGGTGCATTACCATTAATAAGATCATTCAATAAATGGGATTGTTGAAACACGTTGATGTCGTAGTTGGAGCCGGCCACTCCAAATGACGCATGCCAAAACCACAAATCTTGAGAGGCAACCGCCTCTAGCATAATCGTGGGGTGTGGATAATCGCCTCGTTGGGATTGTCCATGCCAAGTATTTGGACAACTAGTCCACTCCGAGTACATACAATCAATACTACCGAGCATGCTCGAAAAACAAGGTTTATTTTCATGAAACTAGTATAAGTTCATAATATCACTCCATGTTGGCTTGTGCATATATCGTTCGCCGTATATTTGATGAATATATTTGCAAAAATTTCAAGACATACACGTGCAGTTTTGTCTCCTATATAAATATTCGACAAAAGCATTGGATGTGATGCCATAAGCTAATTGTCTTATGGCTGCAACACATTTTTGTAATGGACTCAAACCTCTCCACCTCTAGCATCCCACATAAGAAGAAAATATTTATTCCGGTTTGACAAATCATTAACAATACATAAGAAGAGAGATTTATGCATATGGGATCAACGATGAAACCTGTCTTCGAAGAGTGCATTGTCCTTGAAATAGTGGTTCACTAGATGATAATGAGCCTCTTCGCTCTCTCTTTTAATCACCTTTAGTGGATAATACGGTTTGAAACTTTTCCCAATCTTTTTTGTGGTAAAAAACATGACCTCGACGAAAAACATAGAGGAGTGTAATTTTTATTAATGAGTCAACCAGAGGCTAAATAAAAGTGGCAACAATGCAAGAAGCCACTGAGTTACAGTACACTACACTTCAAAATTATTGGACATTACATAAGTTTTTATGTATAATGTATAATGCCTTTTAAGTATTATTTGAAAATATATAATTTTTTAAGTTTAGAAATGATATATAGATATGTCTATTTTTTCAAAGTTAATCCGATTTGTAATAATTTCCTTATATTAGAAATTGATAAAATATGTAGTAAGAAAAAGTGTGACTCCTTCATGGCATCTGTTGTGAATAATCGAAGAACTTATTCAAAGAATTGAAAACAAGAACAAGCAATTGAACAATCAAATTGCATATCAATCAGAGAAATTACAGAAGTAGAAGAATTAGAACAACTGATTACATCTCGAGCTACAACGGCTAATTATACCCTAAGTAACAGATTAACGAAACTAGCCTAAATCTTCACAACTACCACCCAGCAACTTTAAGCTACTTGACAGTTTATACCCAAAGTTTGCAACCCGAGAACATCAGTGTAAAAGATTTACACTATTAGTCCCTCTAATTCTGTAAACTTGCTAAAAACATATTAACACTTATAACTAATATGCAATCCCTTTTATTCTAAGGATCCAATATTCAACAATCTCCACCTTTGGAGCCTTAGAATATTGCTAATAACAAATGATCATCAATCTAATTATCACTATTTGACATTAGCTCCAAGTAACAGAGGATCAATGATCTTGTATACTCTAGAGTGCCAAACAATGACTCTTAAGACTGCACATCTGTTATATCCTTAACAATTCCATAATGCCTAAAATACCCCTGCAGCCTCCACACAAAACTTGAATTTTGGACCCGGTAACACCTTGGTTAACATATCAGCAGGGTTATCTTGAGTTCCAACCTTCTTTACCTCAATTTCCTTGGACTCAATTACTTCTCTAATCCAATAGAGCTTTACTAATATGTGTTTTGTTTTGTCATGAAACACTGAATTCTTAGACAAAGACAAAGCACCTTGACTATCACTACAAACCACTGGAACATCAGAACCAACTCCTAACTCAGTGGTAAATCTTCTCAGCCACAAAGCTTCCTTAATAGCCTCTGTCAATGCTATGTATTCAGCTTCAGTGGTGCTTAAAGCAACCACAGGCTGTAATTGAGCTTTCCAACTTACTAGACTCCCTTCAACCTTGAACATGTAGCCTGTTAAAGACCTTCCTCTATCCAAATCCTTTGCAAAGTCTGAATCTACATAGCCTTCAACCTGCTTCTCTGCTATACCTTTGCATCCAAAGATCAGCCCTTTATCCCTGGTTCCTGCTATGTACCTAAGTATCCACTTCACAGCTGCCCAATGCATTTTACCTGGATTTGACAGATATCTACTCACCAAGCTCACTGCATAACCTAAATCAGGCCTGGTACACACTAGCAAATACATTAAACTCCCCACAGCATTAGCATAGGGGACCTTAGACATATAATTATAATCCTGAACAGTTTTAGGACTATCATTAGATGACAATTTAAAATGTAATGCTAAGGGTGTAGAAACTGGTTTACAACCATCCATGTTATACAGCTTGAGAATCTTATTCATATAAGATTCCTGTGTGAGTTTGAGCATGCCTTTACTCCTGTCTCTCCTTATCTCCATGCCCAGTATCTTTCTTGCTTTACCTAACTCTTTCATGTCAAATTCCTGCATCAACATTCTTTTAGTAGCATTGATCTCTCCTTGCTCTTTACAAGCAAGGAGCATATCATCAACATATAAGAGTAAGTACATGAACTGTTGTGACTTATATTCTCTATAATATACACAACTATCATACTTACTTCTTGAAAACCCATTAGAAACAATGTATTCATCAAAACGTTTATACCATTGTCTAGGTGATTGTTTTAAACCATAAAGTGACCTTTTTAACAAACACACCTTACCCTCATCACCCCCTTTGATAAAACCTTCTGGTTGATTCATAAAAATTGTTTCTTCAAGGTTTCCATGTAAAAATGCAGTTTTAACATCAAGTTGTTCAAGTTCTAAATCATACTTAGCTGTTAAAGAAAGAATAATTCTGATTGAAGAATGTTTTACCACAGGAGAGTAAATCTCCTTGTAATCTATGCCTTCTTTCTGAGTGAAGCCCTTAGCCACCAGCCTTGCTTTATATCTTGGAGGATCATCCTTTGTCAAACCTTCTTTGATCTTAAACAGCCACTTGCATGATACAGGCTTCTGGTCCTTTGGCATATCAACAATTTCCCAAGTTTGATTCTGGTATAATGACTCCATCTCTTCCTCCATTGCCTTAATCCACCTTTCTCTTTCCACTGAATTTATAGCTTCAGAGTAAGATATAGGTTCTGACCCACTTTCTTGTTCAGCAACCAAGAAAGCTATAGCTGAGATATCATCATCATCCCTAAATCTTATTGGTTTAACTACTTGCCTCCTTGTTCTATCCCTAGCTAAAGAGTAATTATCCAAATTTGACTCTTTTGCCCCTGATGTACTACTTGACCCAACACCACCTGAACCAATTGACCCTTTTGACCCTGAAGTAACAGATGACCCATTAGATTGACTGCCAGCATGCTCCACCTCAGATTGAACTCCCTGAGACTCCACCTCAGGTTGAACTCCATCTTTCCTAATGTTGCTTTCCACACCTAGCTCATTAACCCCAACCTTGACCAATCCCATCACTTGATCATATAAGATGTGTTCCTGAAAAACAACATTTCTACTCACAAACACCTTTGGCCTAGAATTTTCAACCCTCCAAACTCTGTACCCTTTAATGTTTTCAGCATACCCCAAAAACACACACTTGATTGCTCTTGGCTCAAGTTTCCCTTGATTAGTATGTGCATAGCATAATGATCCAAACACCCTCAAGTCTTTGTAATCCTGTTTGGTTCCTGTCCAAATTTCCATAGGAGTTTTATTCTCAATGGCCCTTGATGGAGATCTATTGATCAAGTAAGCTGCTGTACTTGCAGCTTCAGCCCAAAAAATTTTGGGCATTCCTGCACCATTCAGCATACATCTGACTCTTTCAAGAAGAGTCCTATTCATCCTCTCAGCAAGTCCATTTTGCTGAGGGGTACCTGGGATTGTTAGGTGCCTAGCTATACCATGAGCTTTACAATAGTCATTAAACTCATTGCTACAAAACTCAAGACCATTATCAGTTCTTAACTTCTTAACCTTTCTATCAGTCTGATTTTCTACTAGAGTTTTCCACTCCTTGAATTTGGCAAATGCTTCATTCTTATGCTTTAATAGGTACACCCACACTCTCCTAGAATGATCATCAATTAGAGACATAAAATACCTTGCCCCACCCATTGACTCAGTTCTTGCAGGCCCCCATAAATCAGAATGAATGTAATCCAATACCCCTTTAGTAGTATGTTTACCTTGACTAAACTTTACTCTTTTGTGTTTACCCATAATGCAATGCTCACAAAACTGAACCTCACAACTTATCAGGTTTCCCAACACATTTTGCTTATTCAATTCAGTCAACCCATTACTACTAATGTGGCCTAACCTCTTATGCCATAGCAGAGCTTGCTTATTACCTTCTTCAGTAATCAAGGCTAAATCAGACTTTTCAACATGACCATCTAAAATATAGATGTTGTTATGTTTCCTTGTTCCAGTTAACATAACCATGGACCCCTTTATGACTCTAGCTTTACCTTCCTTCAGACTAACATTAAACCCTTCTCTCTCTAAAGTACCTAGAGATAACAGATTCCTTTTAAGACTTGGAATATACCTGACATTGGTTAATGTAAACTTGCTGCCATTTTGAAGGTTAAGAGTCACACTCCCATATCCTGCAACTTGACACTGCCTGTGATCTCCCAACTTGACAGTGCCAAGATCTTCCTCTCTGAAATCTTGAAAGTACTCTTTGTATGGTGTCATGTGGTATGAACCACCACTATCCATGACCCAACCTTCCCGGCTCTCATCACTTGTAACCATGAGAACATCAGCACTTTCATACCCTTCAGAGTTCTCATCATGTTCAACATGACTACTTCCTGCACCATACTTCTTTGATTGATTTCTTGAATCATTCCCTTTCTTCCTCTTCCATTCTGGGCAATCCTTCTTAAAGTGTTTCTCTGACCCACATACAAAACACTTATATACCTTTTTACCCTTTGATTTAGACCTGGGATTTCCCTTCTTGTTTGAAGATCTTTGATCATTCCTTCCTCTAACAAACAGCCCTTCTGCACCATCATCCTTCCCTTCATGTTTCTTCTTTAGTTCCCTTGTGTTTAATGCTGCCATGACATCCTCTAATGATAAGGATTCTCTCCCATACATTAGAGTTTCCACAAAGTTCTCATAAGAGGATGGAAGAGATGATAGAAACAGGATAGCTTGATCTTCATCTTCTATACTCACATCAATGTTTTCAAGATCAATAATCACCTTGTTAAATTCATCAGAAAACTCATCTATGGTCATTCCTGAATCCATTTTTAATGAATATAGTTTCTTCTTGAGATAAAGCCTATTTGCTAATGACTTTGTCATATACAGTGATTCTAACTTTAACCACACTCCGGCTGCCGTTGTCTCCCTATCAACCTCTCTTAACACTTTATCTCCTAAACAAAGGATTATTGAACTGTGAGCTTTAGCAAGAACATCATACCAGTCGTCTTCTTCGATGTAATCGGGCCGGTTCTGTTCTCCATTCAATGCATCAGCTACACCTTGATATACCAGGAAGGCTCTCATCTTCACACGCCACAGACCGAAGTCATTTCGCCCATCAAATCTATCAATCTCGAACTTCGTATTCACCATTGCAGCGGATTAACAAAATTTCCCCAAATTGGAACGAGAATTTCTTCGATTCAGAGCCGAACGATGGCTCTGATACCAATTGTTGTGAATAATCGAAGAACTTATTCAAAGAATTAAAAACAAGAACAAGCAATTGAACAATCAAATTGCATATCAATCAGAGAAATTACAGAAGTAGAAGAATTAGAACAACTGATTACATCTCGAGCTACAACGGCTAATTATACCCTAAGTAACAGATTAACGAAACTAGCCTAAATCTTCACAACTACCACCCAGCAACTTTAAGCTACTTGACAGTTTATACCCAAAGTTTGCAACCCGAGAACATCAGTGTAAAAGATTTACACTATTAGTCCCTCTAATTCTGTAAACTTGCTAAAAACATATTAACACTTATAACTAATATGCAATCCCTTTTATTCTAAGGATCCAATATTCAACAGCATCATATATTGTGATTCGCATTTATTTGTTTCCGTATGTGTCTAAATCAAAAAGATATCTGAATCTGACGGCAATGATGGACGGCCTTATTATTAATGATATTTTTTGGTTATATAAGTTAATTTAGATCGAATCGACACCAAGATTTGACGCACAGAGCTCATGTTCAAAGTGTGTTTAATAGCAAAAATATTTATAAAAATTCTCTACTTATGACACGCTAAACACGACCTTAGTATCTAGTGAGACATGTGATATATGAAAATTTGATAAGAGAGCAGAAGCAGATGCATTTGAGCCTCGACATCTTAAAGTGACGGATGCGATGTTGAGTGATGGATGTGGTGCAAATAGAGAGATGCGACCTCGCAACTTTATAAATAGTTGAAACCAGAGATAATTTAAAAGATCTGACAATTTACACCTTAACTACCTTAACTATGTACATCCTTATTCTATCATTTTTACTTGCATGTACTATACCTTATTAGCAAGCATGTACTATACCTTATTAGCAAGTAAATAAAGTTCTTCTCATCTCATATATTTAATCTTTTTAAGTAAATAAAGTTCTTCTCATCTCATATATTTAATCTTTTTTACTGTATACATGAGAATAATGTTGTTCTTGGTAGCTTGGTTGTCATCCGGGAAAAATTTGAACTCCGACAATTCGACAACTCGCCTTCCTTCAGCATACATAACTAGTACTATTTAAACATTTTAAATCCGCACAATATCACCCGGTTCGGTAAGAACTGACCCCTAACTTAGTCAGTGATCAACGTATTTGTTTGGTCCAAAAAAGCAGTTGATCGAGACAATTTTTGCTGAGAAAGTTTTTGCTGACCCACTTTAATAAATCTGCTGACTGGTCCACAAAAAATTCTTATGACGGAGTCACAATTTGACGAAAATCACAAACAACCCCCAAGTCTCCAACCTCAACACTATCGTATAATCATTCGTATCGACTGTCACCTTTCCCTAACAAGCATCATTTTTTATTATACACAAAATATATAAATTAGTACATAGATACATGAAATCATCCCGTGCATGTCTTCACCATACGGATATAACCTTATTTGGCATGTTGGGTGTATTATAAAAAGTATCTATTTTGATGATTTTCTGAATTAGTTTATAAACACACAAGAAAACAACTTAATTGGAATATAAATTCATGCATCGGATCTTCCTCACCTCACATGTGACCCCATATATCTTTCCCTATCGTAAATAACAACATTTGTTGTTGTTTTTTAACATTTGTTTTCGAAAAATAATAGAAATAAAATGACAAAGAGTTATATCACCAAAACTGTGTTTGAGTTAACAAGACAAAACCTCATTTATGTAAAAGCTTCCACCTTTTGGCACACTATGAATATTAAAGGGAGCTTATAAAGGGCTGGCTGTCATATATATATATAGCTGTTGACGGTCACATGTGACAGGGGGCCCCTCTGTGCAACAACACATAAACAATAAGACTTTGGGTTTAAAAGCTTGGGTTCATTAAAAGAGACGTAACACAAGACAAACTTACTTTGCCTTTGACTTTTGTGTCTCGAGAAACATGAAAATAAATGTCTAATTTAAGGAGATCAACAACCAAAGTTAATTTCCCTTTTTTCTTTTTCAATTTTAACGGTTAACAAATGGAAACTACTCAGGTTTTTCGTACGGAGTGATTTAATGACAAAATACCTTACTCAGCTGGCCCGACCCAATCGTACGGAGTCTTTAAGCACCCATTGTTACACCAGCTCCGGAGAAAAACCTACTAACCCGCCTACCCGTAGGTACAACAACGAATAAATGATAAAACCCGATTGTCTTAAAGATCGAACTTGGGTTTCCCCAAGTCTTCTGTCACTTGTCAGCATGCCTCTAACCAGCTGCGCTGGACTTTTGACAAACTTAATTTACTCAAATCACATCATATAAAACATGTTATGTGATATATCAAGTTTAGAATAATAACTCATTTTGTATGTCAAATTTGCACAAACCGGTTAGGAACCAATTTCGGTTAGACCGCTGACTAGTTAAAACCAGGTAGGCTAGAAACCGGTTCTTGAGGAAAGTATGTGTAATTGGTTTGTAACCGGTTTGACCAATTAACCGTTTTTTATTGTTTTTTTGCAACCGGTTAGTGAATAACCGGTTGGTAACCGGTTTGTGAGGATGGGGTGGAACTGGATAGTAACCGCCGGGCCGGTTTGTAAACGGACCGGTTTCCCTGATAACTGGTTTTTTTATAACCAGTTTTGGATATTTTGTCCCAACCAGTTCTCCTATCGGTTTTTATGTCAACGTGGAACTAGCCTAATTGGTAGAGTTGCAAGCCTCTTACACTATGTTCCCGAGTTGATTTATGGAGAGAAAGAAAAAGAAAGGAAAAGAAAGAGTGGAAAGGAAGAGAAAGGAAAAAGAGATATAACTTTCCTTTCTTTTCTCTTCACTTTCTCTCCAAATTGGAAGGAAACAAAATGTTAAGAAATAAACTTACTTTCTCTTTCCTTTCATTTCTTTTCTCTCCGTAAATGAGACTCGGGAACACAACATCTTATATGTTCATTTCCTTTCTCCCCTTAAATGAAACTCAGGAACACAAATACATTTTCTTTTCATTTTCTTTCCTTTCTTTTCTCTTCTTAAGTGAACTCGGGAACATAACGTTAAAGTAGAGGTCATGAGTTCAACGGTTCAATCTCCGACGATAGTATTTCTTGTATTAATGACTTTCCGCAACTCCACATGAATTTGCACTCAAATATTGATTTGAGGTAGACTAATACATGTATGTGTATTATTACCTTTTTGATGAGATATATATCGAATTAAGCGGTCATAGTTAAACCTTTTAGTTATGTGAACCACCCTAAACGAACAATGTTCAAGACAACACAAAAATCTTATTAAAAATAATAATAATTGTTAATTGTTAATCCTTAATAAATCAATAAAATTTGTGCCATATGTTTTATTTATAAAGAGTCCACATTATCATAGCCATATGGCAAACTCACCATGAATTACCAATTTATTAAATCATCAATTAAGATTAATTACCAATTTATCAAAACTAAAATTTTATTTTAAAATTTTGATCAAATTAATATAGATTTGATTAATTTACTCAATAATTTTAGTATTTTTGTGAAAAGTAATAAAAAAGTTGTCAAAGATAATAAATTTCTTAAATGTATTAAAATTATTATTTAATATATTATAAGAATTTTATATCAATCATAATTTTCAATTTTTTTGATCATTATCTTTTTCTTTGTATTTATCTAATATTATAAATCTATATTCACACGGGTTACTAACCTAATTAATAATAAAGTATGTGGAACGTTAAACTCGCCCACTCTAATCAACTTTAATGTTTTTTAACAGAAATTTTCAACAAAAATAGATAATAATTCTAGTAAGGAGCTAAGAAAAAGGACACCACCAAGAAGGAAACAACAAAACACACATCACGTGGACATATCATTGAAATTAAAATTATACGAATCTTTGGGAAAACCTATCTCCACGAACGGTCGGGTGGTAAAACATGTTGAACTCAGGGTTCGAACTCATGACCTTTCAGTCCCGAGTCTTTCCCTCATTGTCAGCTAGTAGTAGGACTTGTCATAGTGGTTTGATATAAATGTTCCTAATTGAGAATAACAAACCATTTATATCAGGACAATAAAGATAATAGCTTCAGTATATATTTGTAAAACTCTAATAAATCGCATACGGAAAAAGCAAAGAGAGGTTGTATATATCTTGCACCATTCACGTACACTTGCGATAAAACATGATGTCAAGATGTTTTCCAACGTCTCTCAAACTTTGTCACATAGTGGGACACAAAGGTGAATGAATGTTAACGTTTGACGTGTGGATGCCTACGTGGAGGTCGTGGTCACAACAAACGCAAAGCAAAAACACTTTCTATCCTAAAATCGGATAATTTTCAATTTAGAGTTAACGTTCTATCATGATCGATTCCTAAACATGACATGTTGTAAGGCCAAAACATGTAAATTAATGTTGATTTTATGGCTAAAATCATGCCATTTAGGATATATAAATCTACATGGGTTCTTTGGATTGAATTGCACTTTTACGTAATCATTTGTGATGATTGATAAATAATTCTTTTGAAAGGCAAAACTTTTATCAACCAAAAAATCAATTTATTGCGACCCTTTCAAAAGTACCAACAAGGTGACAGCATTCACCATCTTTTTTATGTAAACTTGGAATGTATAAATCCTCTCTAGTAATCAATTGTCAAATAGTGAATTTGGATTTTCCTCATTTTTATCATATTTTATTAAGACTCCTCAAGTTGGCACTTTTTAAGGCTGTCCGTAGTGGGGCGCCATCTCCACAAAAACACCTAACATAGAGCCCCTATGGCGCCCTCCTCCACCCCCTTTGGCGCCATGTTAGATACAATATGCATGGGCGTTATGTTTATCACGCCCCTCCCCCTAATTTCTCATTGGTTGCCTTCCTTTTCTCCAGATTTAATTGGTTTATTTTTTTTCTTTTTAATTAATATATAACAATTGAGTAATAATTAGAGGGGGGTTATGGGGGTTATGACTACACCATTTTGCTTATAACCCCCCCTTGATGAGGTGGATTCCACGTGGCGTATAACCCCCAAGGGTGGGGGTTATGACTACGGATAGCCTAATACACAACAATAACATCTTGATTATTGGGTCAGCTTTGACTTCAACTCCTTAACATCTTAATCCACCGTACGAGTTTCTTTATTCATTCCATATTAAATATCTTTGTTGATTAAAAAATAAAATAGAGAAACGCTAATTTCATTTCTTTATATATGCATAAATCTACTACTTCTGAATCAGGAACTAGGAAAGTCAACCCACAATGTAGCAGTCTGACATATATGAAAAAAGTAAAAAAAAACTTTTAAGGTAAATCCGTTTTACCATTTTACCATTTTACCCTACTTGTTTGGAAATTTACCGAGCTCCATTGTATGAATTAGATCTTTTAATTGCTGGAAATTCCTCCTTTTTTGTTTCAATTAAACTCCCACTGAAATATTCTTTATCCTCTGTCACCATCTGTTTTTTAATCCTCCGGTTCTTCTTCAAAACGACAGCGTTTTCCACGGTCGCATCGTCTACATTGCTCCTCACCACTCCCCCTCCACGTGGCAGCATCCTGGACTTATAGTGCGAAATCAACGAAAAACCCGGGTTATCCTTCCCGTAGGCCCCCGGTCCACAATCCCGGAACGAAATGGACCCGCACGAGATCAGCTGCATCAGCACAGACGATCCTTTCACCTTGTTCCCGGCCGTTGGATTCGTTTTCGAGTTCTGATCCTCTGGTTCTGGCCGTAGGATAAGCTTACCGTCGGCTTTCATCAACGACTCTAGCGTTTCAGGGCTCGAATCCGACGGCGGTGGTGAAATCTCGTCTCTCGTGAGCTCTGAACTCTCATTTTCATTTGCTTCCTCTTCTTTTATTTCATCTTGTTCTTCCAGAATTATGGCTCTCCGGCGACGGTGTTTATCGTCGGTTTGAGTCGCCGCGTCGGCGGCGACTTTTCCGGCGGAGCACTCGCCGCCGGAGTAAACCTTATACTCGTGGAGATCGATCGCGCTCCACGATTGATTCCTTCTACGCCTTACCACCGGAAAATCTTCGTCGCCGGATTTTTCAAAATCCGGCGACACATTTGCTTCAGATTTGGAATTCAACGACGAGCCTCCACCGGCGACAACGAGCTCCGATCCTTTCAGAACGTACTCCTGGCCGTTCGCCGGGTAAATATAATCATTCTCCCCCAAATCATGCCACACAAATCCGTTCTTATAACTCCTACACCATAAAAACTGAATTAATTAGCCACAGAAAAAGAAAGTTTGAAGTCGAAACATCGAGTCATCGAGATCTAACTAACACTAACCGTTTAGAAGACCACGAGTATAATGCTGCCATTCCTTTTCGACGGAGAGATTCAAGGCGGAAAATCACATCTACACACAATATTTCACACCACGATTTTAAACAACAAATCAACAAAATCTGTTAGATCACAGAATAATAATAGATGAAATTTCAATTTTCACACACACCTCGGAGATAGAGACCGTCGGAAGAAGAGAGAGGGACCTCGATGAAATGAGGATGCTCGAGGTTACCGTTTCTGGAGAGATAGTAAACAACGGGGACTTTACGCGGCTTATTGGTGTTCGGCGGTGGTTCGGTCCAGACTTTGGTGTGTTCGGGGCTGCGTTCTGCGGTTCTCGGATCCTTCCATTTTCGAGACATGTGGTGGAGCTCCGTCGTCTTCCTCCCGGACTTTGAAATCGGCTCCATTGATATTGATATTAATGTTGTTCTGCAAGTCGTGGAGGATGGTGGGGAAAGAGAGGGGTTTATATGAGTGAGTGTGAAAAGAGGGAAGGGGATTGGGATTATTCAAAATTGGACGATACAGTAGTCAAAGTACGAAACTAAGAAAAGACTTGGACCTACCCTGCTCTCTTCTAGAGTTCTAGTATAAGTTTTTATTTACTTTTACAAGATATTATGCTTTGGATAGTTGTACATAGTGTTTGAAACTAGTACGGTACTATGGATTATGATTTTGACCTTTGTAAATTGAATTATCTTTTATAATTAGCACTTTGTATTAAAATATTTTTATTCAAAATAATCAAAGTTAATAAAGATTTTACTTAAATTTTGACCTATCAAGTATCAAGAGGACTAACTTTTTTACCGTTAATTTTTTTTACTGGTTACTATTTTTTTTGTCGGCTAATTTAGCCATCAAAGTACATTTTTTTGCCGGCTAATTTAATTGTTGACTACCTTTTTACTGTCAAGTATATGTGACGTCAAATAGTGGCTACAGAGTGGGACCAAGAGTTGAGATTTTAGGCAGTTCAAAGAAGATTTTTGTTGGATGGTGTGGGGTGTCACCAAATTATTGGTTAGGTCATTTTGACAATTTTTGTCGGATGGTGTGGGGTGTCACCAAATTATTGGTTAGGTCATTTTGGCAAGACAAAATTTAAGTGGGTCATTTGAGCAACATCTTGATCAACTTTGGTCATTTTGATAAAAAATTCCTTGTATTAAACCAACTGTAATGCTGAGGATTATTTTTGTCACTGACACTTTTAGTTGTCGGTTTTATCAGCTTTTACTCGTCATTTCAACAAATAGTTCTTACCTTAATGTAGGCATTTCAACAAAAACTTCTATATTAACACATTTAATACTTGTGTGTGTGAGGGAAGTTAAGAAAGAAAAAAAAAGTTTAAAGCCCGCCCGTCTCTAAGAGCAAGAGCCTAAGGACAACTCCTCAACGCAACCCTTTGCCACATCACTTATGGACATCTCACGGGCGCTTGCGTTACCTTAGTTTCATTAAAGATAGATTTTTGGTTTCAAACTTTTAATGCATATAAAACATTTTATTTAATTTGAAATAAACTCTTTGTTTTAATACATAAAAAACTTGGCTTTTTTCTTCTTTAAGCTTTATTTATTTAACAATTATCATTTATCCAAAAATGTTATTATCAAAACGTTTTTAGCTTAATAATATCTTAATGTTGTTTAAGACAAGCATTCCTTATAATTGAGGGTTCAAGTCCCTCTTTGAACCAATGGTGTAAAAACAGAAAGAATTTAAAATAACCTAAAGGTGATATTAATATTTAATATTAAACGATTTGGTTGTCTAATTGTATAATCACGTAGTTTAACAAAAGAGTTGGTGTATTGTTGGTTGTATAATATGTACACTCGTGTAAAATAGATTTTCTTTATTTCTTTATTTCAAGTCTCAACGAATTTATCACAGAAGTTTGTGGTATAATAAGTAGAATCGTGTAACATAACTTTTAGGTTTAAGTGTTTTGGTCGTTACATGTTTTTTTCCTCTTTAAGTAGCGTTATAGTAATGAAATTGTTTTGTGTGTCAGTGTTACCACGCAACAAAACGTTTCACATCGTTGTCTTTAAGTATCTAGCTGTCTGTAATTTTATGTTTAACAAAACTTATAATTTTAACGGTGTTGCATTGTATTTTTTTATTTTCGTTTTCTATACATTACGCTTTAGCAATGCAACTGTTTTATATAAGAGCGTTTTCCCCCGACGACGTACGGATACCAAAATCTAGTTTTTAATATATTCTATGACATGAAACCAAAGACTTTCTAAATAAATAAATAAAAGGAATAGTCAATGGAGGAAGAAAAAAGGCATGTTAAAGATTTACAAATGCTTGAAACATTGTAATCTAATTTGTTTGGGACTTTTTCCCCCTAAAAATCCTCTTTGGTAGGTATTACTAGACGAATGATCAAGAATCACCCGTGAAAAGGATCCACCTGACAATTATTAGTCGTCGTTATCAAAGGAACACATTTCTCACTTTGCTTATTAGCAAACAAGCTTTGGCAACACATATGGCTAAAAATCGATTCTATTTTTGTTTTTTCAATCAAAGATATCTTGGAGATTCATAAATTGGTGATGAAGACAAGAAGAATAAAAAAAATGATACAAACTATTATAACAATTGTTTGTTGTAGTCTTTGGAAGGCTCGTAACGACTTGATTCATAATACGTAACGACTTGATTCATAATAGCATCCTATGTCTATTTCATTTAAATGATGCAGATTCAAATTATGCAAATTCTATAAACTAAAAGTAATAGTATAGTGTTTTTCATTAAAAAATATATGTATAAGAACTACAAGTAAAGCAATGATTTTATTTGATTGAAAATCAGATAAAACGTGTAATATAACATGACAAATGAGGCGTCAATGGACGTCAATGAGGAAGAAATTAATAAAAATTTAATAAATAAATATATACAGCATTTAAATCTCGTGATTGCCAAGTAGGTGTTTACCCATGCAATGCAGTCAAACCGAGTTGACTTGCTTGATATTCCGGCCACCGACTAATACGGCTTTGGACGGTGGTGATTACGCGCTTAATCTAAAATTTAACGGATGCCCTTCATTTCATCTCCGTTATATTTGACAAATCACTTTCGCTTCATCTTATACAATCTAACAATTGACACAATAGGTCTCTCAACTATATTAAAACACATATACAAACCCATAATAAAGAATTACACTAACAATACTTTCCTGCCGGGCTGTCCCCAAGAAGCAAAAAACTTTCAGGGTGTAGGGTGAATAAAAAAAGTTAGAACCCCTAACATATAATATCACTAATTCATATATGAAAAAGTCAATAATATAGCTATACTTGTAATAACAATAATTAAAACTAAAGTATTGTATTAAAATGATCTAATTTAAATAGTTAAATAAATTATAAATCTATCATCACATCCAATGTTTTCAGAATCAGACGGAACACTGAACCGGTCGTCGTACGATTTACTGGTTGGACTGGCCATACTGGATTTAAGAATCGAATGATGTCATAAATATTATAATATTTTAAAATATATATTAGTTTTTTTTATATAAAATTTACATATTAAATTGAGAGTTTAGAAGTAGATTGTTATTATTAAAACATAAAAAGGTATAAAATGTTAGAAAGTTTATGTTATAAAAGAGCTCAAGTAAAACAACTTTCAAGATGATTTGATTAAATTTCTTTACAAACCTATTAGAGGTCTCAAGTTTTGAAACCTTTTAATTGCATTTTTAAGCCTAAATTTGAAACTTAAAGTCATCTACATCGACCCAATAATAGAATTCAAGGGTTTTCTCATATCAAGAGAAAAAAGAAGCAACACAGGTTCAAAACCGCGACCTTGAGTTTAGAAGTAACGTAGCACCTACAACGAAGCCACGATCAGTTGAACACAGCGCCAAATCTTATTTTGCTTTTTATTTCTTCTCAATTTATATTTAAAATATATATGTCAGATATTTTGAAAAAAAAAATATTTCGGGCTAAAAAAAAAGACCGGGTCCTAGGCGGTCGTCCACCCTGCTCTTTTCTAGGGCCCAGACCTGCTCCCTAGTTAGACAAAATACTTGTCCTCAAGTATTGAATTGAGGAAAACGAGTTGGAAGTCGACTAAAAACTCCCAACTGGCTTCAGTAATGGGAAGACCTTGCCAATGGATAAGAACCTTAAGTGCAACCTTTGATCCTTTCTGAACTAAATTGCGATCAATCATAGCAGGTGGCTTGAAGTTAAAACGAGGAGCTAATGGTAAGGCTATCCGTAGTGGATGGAGCCCCTTGTGGGCGTTATGCGCCATATGGCGTCCACGTCAGCATGAGTGGCTCCATACCAAAAGTGGTGTAGTGGTATATTTTTATAACCCCCATAATCCGCCTCTAATTATTATCTAATTATTACTTTAAAACCCACTTAAAAAAAATCTGTCCAATAAAAAAAAAACAACCAATCAAGTGAAGGGTGGGAGAGCGCTATGTATATAACGCCAAAGGGGGAGAATGCTAATATGGAGCCCCTGCGTAGTGGTGTGGGGCGCTATAAGGGGCTCCATGTTAAAAAAATTTTGGTGATGGCGTCCATTACGGGTAGCCTAAAGGAGTAACCTTTGAAGTATCTCCATGGGCTTGCATTTAGAGGGAAATGTGGAGAGTATGATGAAACTGGGCATCAGGTGGCAAGTCCAGATTATAAGCAATAGTTCCAACTTTTACAAGGATTAAGAAAACCCTTAGGGTGTGTTGGTTGTGGAAAACACACCATGTTTTCATTTATGTTTTATAAGAAAACATGGAAAACAGAAAACGCGTTCAAATTGTAGTTTTCCAGAAAATTTTTCCAAAAAAACAGAAAACGGTGTTTTCTAACTTTTAAACTAAAATTGGAAAACACTTTTTTTTGTTTTCCATTTTTCGTTTTCGTTTTCCATATTTCTATTTTGAAAAATGAAAACCCATCTTTTGGTTTAGAACGCGTTTTCAAAAATTTGCATTTGTTTTCTAGAGATAGAAAACCCATTTCATTTTCTAGAAAACTGAAAATGGAAAACTGGAAAACGTTTTCCAGTTTTCCATTTTCTAGAAAATTAAATGGGTTTTCAATCTCTAGAAAACACATGCAAATTTTTGAAAACGCGTTCTAAACCAAAAGATGGGTTTTCCATTTCTTGATTTCAATAAAAACCTCATAAAACTTCGAAGTGGAGGAGCTAGGTTCACGACGGAGGAGCTAGGGTTCACGATGGAGAAGATGGAGAAGCGGCAGAGTGTTTTTTGGGGGAGAAACCCTACATTTGAACGCTTATGAAATTTGGAAAACGAAAACGGAAAATGGGAAACAAAAAAAATTGTTTTCCAATTTTAGTTTAAAAGTTAGAAAACACAATTTTCTGTTTTCCTGGAAATTTTTTCTGGAACACTACAATTTGAACGCGTTTTATGTTTTCCATGTTTTCTTAGAAAATAGAAATGGAAAACAGAATGTGTTTTCCACAACCAAACGCATCCTTAGATTGTACGTATAGCTGAAATTTTACATAAACCCACATACCAGGTGAAAATGAGCTTTCAGTGCGTTTAGCATCCACAAATTGCTTCATCGTTATGTTTCAAAGACTGGCAAATAAAATCTATGGATATATTTGTCAATTTATCAATGATGACTAATTAGTATCTTTGCCCCAGCGTAGGAAGGCTTGATATAAAATCCATGGATATATTTGTGAAAACAGATTAAGGGGAATTATGAGGCTGAAGTAAGCTAGGAGAAGCTGTAGGCTCATACTTTGCTCTTTAGCAAATTTGGCATGCCTTAACAAAATTCCTAACTTATTTTTTTTAGCGGCAAATTTGGATCACTGACGGGGGCATTACCCACCTACCCGATCATCTCCAATCCTCATCAGGAGGAAACTCACCATAAGTGAGAAAACCCCTTGGCCCAGCCTGTAACCCCCATTTATTTTTGTTACAAGTGGGACTTGAACCCAAGACCTCCCCCCTAACCAATTGGGCTACGGATCATTGGTCAAAAATTTTGAATGGCCAACGAATGCCCCGGAAAACCAGGGGACTATTTACACCAGTTGAGCTCATTCCAAGGAAAATTCACATCCGCGAGCGGCCGGGTGGTAAAACCTGGGAGCTCAGGGATCAAACTTGTGACATTTCAGCCCAAAGTGTCCCCTCATCGCCAATGCCCCTTCCAAAGTGTTGTCCGTAAGAATCGAACCTGTGTCTCAAGTAAAGAACACAAGCTTTCTACCACTACACCACAATGAAAGTTGCTTAATAGTAGTTGACCAAGGCCAATACCTCACATCCTAAATTTTAGAAGGGTATGTGGAAAGCCATTGGGCCGAAATTGCATGGGCCAAGTATTCAATGGAGGCTCTAGCAAAAGAACCCTTGGACCTTTTAGCCATAAGCCCCTTTAAACCTATAGCTTCCGTATGTTTATATTCAATTTAACCAAGTTGATATGGAGGGACAGGAGGGTTTTCTATGTAAGTCTGGGTCGTAACACTTGGTGAGGAACACAACATTTTTGGTGAAACATATCACTATTTAATCATTTATAAACAACTTTATTTTTTAAAACTTATTGTAAACTAAAGTAAAACCCACATTTCTCATCTCTTGGTATCAATTGTAGTGTTCAAAGAACAAATAGGCCAACAAATATTAATACTCTTTTTTCTATTTAACCTTTTAACTAAGTTCAAAAATTTATTATGATATTGTGTTTTCTTTGACTTGATTAGTTTGACCCGATTGTACTTTGTTCTCGTAACAAAAAGTTTTGTATTTATCACCGGTAATTTTTCATTTTCACATCAAAATCTCAAGATTGCAATAACCACGAGAAAACTAAGGAAGAAGTTTTCAAAGGGATAGCTTGTGGTATAGTAATAATTTTTTAATAAAAAGTTATGAGGTTTAAATCTTAATAATACATGATAACAGTGTATAAATGTGATAAATTTTCTAAAGATTAGACGTCCATAGTGATTCATCATATTATATTCATGTGATTCTTATTATTTACAACAACATAAATTTCTTTGTATGTTAACAAAAGTTAGAACTAAATTCTATATAAACAAGAATAACAAACTGGAACATCTATCCTTTTTAAGATTGTTTATTTACTTTTTAATGTGAAATATTCAAAACCAACCACAAAATTAACGAGTCAAAGTAGTTGGAACCTAGGAATAACTTCTAGTGTGGCAAAATCGTACGTGTTCCAAAAACATTAAACTAAATGTATCTATTTACTATGCATCATGGATTTTTACAATCGCAATTTCTATATTTTGTTGTTATCCCAAAGGCCCAAAAACTCAAACCACTTTTGTAATTTTTTATAAAAAACCCGTAATTTATCATACTTTAAATCTCAACTACACTCAAATATGGGTAAAGATCATGTGAAAACCCCTCCTTAGCCTAAAAACCTAAAAACCACTTAAATGAAGGTTAATAAAGTAATTTAATATTTAATTTTCAATATTATCACAACTACACTCCCCCATGTTTCATATATTTACAATACCCCCTCCTCTTCCCACCCCACCCAGCCCCCCACCCCCCCAGCTCGTGTTGCGTATATGCAACATAATTATATTGCATATATATAACTTCTAACCGCACCCTAGCCACCACCCCGACTCACATGATCTTTACCCCGACCCACCCCCACCCACCCGTAATTATATTGCATATATATAACTTCTATTGCATATATATAACTTCCAACCACCAACCCCGACCCACCCCCACCCACCCCACCCCACGTGTTGCACATATGCAACATAATTATATTGCATAAATATAACCCCTAACATGTACCCCAGTCGCCACCCCATCCCCACACCCCCCCCCCACCCCCACCCCCCGTGTTGCATATATGCAACATAATTATATTGCATATATATAACCTCTAACCCGCACCCCAACCACCACTCACCCCCCCCCCCCCACCCCCACCCCAACCCCCTGTGTTGCATATATGCAACCTAATTATATTGCATATATATAACCCCAGCCACCCACCCCCCCTGTTTTACATATATACAACATAATTATATTGCCCTATCCCTCACCCCCAGCCACCCCCCCCCCCCCCCCCCGGTGTACATATATGCAACATAATTATATTGCATATTAAGGGCAGTGACTTTTACAAATATTACATGTTGCCATTGTTATATTTTTATGGATTTAGATTTGTGTGTGTATGCAATATAACATCTATTAGGTTTATGTGTCGATGTATTCTTTTTTTTCAATTATATTATGTTTATGCAGCATAAATACATGTTTTATATATGCAACATCCCCACATTCTACGTTTATGCAACTCCAATTTACATAACATGATATATTTTAATTGAATGGGACAAACAATATGCAAAATCCCAAAACAAGGTACAAAGGTATGTATTTTACACCACATTCATATATACAACAATTACAACAGAATACGATCAAATTCAATGTAGCAAGTTCACAGGTTGAGCTAATGAATCCCTTGTAGGCTCAAGCAATGAACCGCCTCTCCAACTCCAATTTACTATGTTTCTTTGGCTTTGACTCGGGATCCTTTCCATCACTTTAACTTCTTTATATATCTCACAATCATATGAATCTGGGAACCTATTCACGAGATTAATGCTGTTAATCCACCTGTCTCACCAAAATTTAATTGAGTTTCCATCCACTCGCGTCATTAAGATGGAATCCTGAAAGTGAAATGATTTGGTATATATATTATACTTTTTCTTCCTGAAAATTACACATCGAACATTATATTAAAATAATATTGTTTATAACTTTAAAATAAATATGTATAAACTTATGATGCATATATGCAACATGAATGTGATGAATATATGCATCATGACTGTGGTGGGTTGCATATATGCAACATATAGTGTGTTGTGTGTATGCAACGTGGTTGTGTTGTGTATATGCAACATGACTGTATTATATGTTGTTTACATGCAACATAATTGTATGTTCTTTATATTCAACATGACTATCTGCTAAATATATGCAACATGATTGTATCTTCAACATGAAAATATGTTGCATATACTCAACATGACTGTATGTTATTTATATTCAACATGACTATATGCTGCCTATATGCAACATGATTGTATGCTGCATATATTCAACATGACAGTATGCTGCATATACTCAACATTACTGTATGTTGCATATATTCAACATTACTGTATGTTGCATATATGCAACATGATTGTACGCAACATGACTTTGTATGTTTAATGCTTGTATATAACAACAAAAACAACTTTGTGATATAAAATTATCTAATAGAGCAGGTCAGCAACTGATTACTCGAGTTTTTTCAATTCGTTCGTCGTGTATACGGACCTGCTTTACACCAAGTTCATAGATAAATAAGCAAATGGAGAAAAATTAAATTTAATTCCACATCTAAAATGAACTAAAACACTGTCATTCAAAAGCTTTTTTTTTGACAGATAATGACAGGCCTCTGAGGTTATACATAACAAATTATAAAACATGACCATCTTAACATCATACTTTTTCTTTTTCATTCTATTTTAACCTACCATCTTGTTCATTGCAAGTGCATAATACAAGACAGGAAAAAAATATAACCTTTGTTTCTTGACATTGAACTCCAATACACATCTTCCATCAAAAGAGTAAAAAATATAACACATTAAATATCAAACTATAACCCATTTACACATTTACCAACATTTAGTTTACTAAGACAAAGCTAAGCTACATCTCCAGGATTAATGTCAAGATTGTCGTGAACATATTATAACCTTAATCCAACCCATTTACGCCCGGTATACTGCAACCAGATTATAACAAGTTTACAACTTGATTGCAACCCCAAATACCCTATCAAAATCAAAATTGGAACCAAAGTAGACAAACACAGACCAATCACCGGAGCAAATCTGATGTGGTTTGTTGTTGACGGAAGGAACGACTAACAACTGCCGCCTTTTGTTTTTGCTAGGGTCGTTAAAAGGAATAAGGATGCCGATGACGATTTCTGCTACTGCCGGCTTTTGTTTTAGAGAAATCGCGCCTGATTTCTTGAAGGACCGATGATCAACAGGAAATAGAAGAAATTGAAGAAATTCATTCTTGCAGTAGCAACATCAAATAGCGAAATTTTATACTTGTTATCATCCACCAAGCTCCTGTATCAAAATCCACAAATATCTTCAATAGAAAATTAACACAAATCGACATCGCTATATCAAACGACCTTCTTCGACCGCTAGACCATTTTAAACTCATTCTTGGACCTACATAATCAACAAAGAAGACAATGAAAACAAATATTGCACACCAGTTCTTCAAATCACACGACATAATCAACAAAGAAGACAATGAAAACAAATATTGCACACCAGTTCTTCAAATCACACGCTATCTCATCATATTAGTTTTTAAAACCAAATTTTATTTTAAATCTACATAAATATTAATTACGAGATTAAAAGTCCAACTATTTAGAAGTAAAATGCACTGATTCAATTGAAATAACCCATGATTTGAATTCCACTCTCTTAAATAAAAAGAAAATTAACAGCCACATTCAAGGCCTCGATCAAAGCTTCAAGAACCACCAGATCGCCTTTGATTCCACGACCACCGGCAAACGATCGTTCGTATCACAAATCAAAACCCAAATTCCGGCAAATGACATTTTACAATTGGAAACAGTTTCGTGACTCACCAAGCTCTTGAAATAAACCCTAAAAATGTTATCGCTTCTTGCATTTGAATTTGGAAGCTGAAATCGAGATCGGAATCGGTGCCGACGACGGCTGCGAGTTCAGGGAATTGGCCGGAGAGGAGTTGATCAGGGTCGCCGAACTCCTGCAGAAATCATACTCAGACTCATAGAGTTCGCATCTGCTAATTGGGTGTGTTTGAGCCACCGCTGTGACGCCGGGGTTCGTCATCACCAGAAATCACCCGATGTTGGATGGTTGCTGCTGTAGAGTTGTCGGAGGGTGGTCGTCGGGGTCGCCGGAGCTGGGGAACGGCTGCAAGGTCGCCGGCGTTAATTGAAGAAGGGGGGGGGGGAGAGTTTTGTCCGACTCTCTCTCTTGAATTATTTTGACTGTATAGTGAACCTGGATAGAGAAAACACTAAATTAAAATGGTTTTTAGGTTTTTAGGATAAAAGGGGTTTTCAAGTGAACCCAACCCACTCAAATATTTATAGTTGTTTAAGTTTGAACTTAATCGACTACATTCAAATATTTATAGTTGTTTAGGTTTCAACTTAATAAGACGTTCCCACTGGACCACCAACCCAATATATATTTTTAACAACTAAATCATAACAATCGTTTTTACATGATTTAAACTTACAATCTTTGGACTGAAAAGTCACCGGATACTCTATACCCTCACCACATATTTCTTGCATGTTTTGTATCTTTTGCATTCATTTTATTGTTATATTGCCCTAAAATGTATTTTCAGGAGATGTTTTTTTAGAGTGCTATCGTTATCTAATGGGATAGAGGTAAGACATGTCAACATCTTATCAAGTTAAAACAATATAATTTGAGTTGAGTCCCGTCTTTTGTTTTGTTTATACTTCTCTACCTGCAAGCTAGTTTAAATTCGCGTTGTTGGTAAAACTTTTTCTTAATAAATCGAAACGGGCCCAATGGGTACAAAGCAATGGGCTCAGAGATTGATCACTCAAGGCCTAAATAGTAATTATTTATATTACATTATAACAATTACAAATACATAGTAAACTTTTAGATACTTTTATTTTAGTCACAAAATTTTCTAACATTTACACTTTTGTTCATGATTTTTCTTTTTTCTTTTTTATTCATTGCCACTATTACTTTTTAATTCAATACTTTGACCATGTGACTTTTAGAGGTTTACGTTTTATATCCCTTAATTTTTATACTTTCGTTTTTTATATTTTTTTATAGTTTATACTTTGACCACGAAATTTTTAGACTTTTACGTTTTAAACCCCTTAACTTTTGTACTTTCGTTTTAGTATACTTTAAGAATTTTCGACTTTGACCATGACTTTTTTTATAGTTTTATACTTTGACCACATTAAAATGTATATTACATAAATTGACAGGTAAATGGGTGGCACGCCGCAAAACGTTTTATGCTCCTTAACTTTTCTATTACATAAATTGACAGGTAAATGTTTGGATTAGCTTTTGTGGTGAAAAAGTAAATAAGTCAATAAGTTGTTTTTTAAGTGTTTGGTTTGACTTTTATAAACGGTTAGGTGAGTTGATGTGACTTTAATTACACATCTTTTATGCCGTCGAATGCTCCTACTTATTGATAGTTTATGCTATATTTTGGTCGGATTTACAATTGTTTTGTCCAGTTTGTCAATTATAGGAGTTCTGATGATGAGCAAGATAATAGATGTGGAATTATGAAGGTTTGATGATGAAATGTCAAAGTTCAAAGAATAATCCAAATTACAAGTTCGTCACGTCCTGTTATAGCTTAATGCTTCGTTACGCTGACGTCATCAAGTGATTACCTAAACCCTAATTTGTAAGTCCTGACGGCGGTCACACCCCATTATCTCGTAACTGCCCGTTTCAGCTAAATTTCTAGATTCCCTAATTCGTACCTATAAATACATCGTATCCTCATGCATCTGAAGAGTCCAGATTTGCTCGATCGTTCATGACTTCTAGGAGGCCAGAAGGTCATAAGAGGAGGTCCAGAAGTTTAGAAGTGCAATCGAAGTGTCCAAGAGATCTAGAATCGAAGATCTAAATTAAGCGTTTGCATATTTGGTTTGCGTTTGTTATGTATTATATTCACTTTACTATGTTTATCGTTTTACATACATGCTTGGCTAGTCTTTTAGTATTGTCTAAGACAATGTGAACCCATGATGATACTTGTTCTTGAATGATGATTGATTTATATTCACATGATGATTTTAGTGAACGAACACATTTCTTATCATGAATAAAATTTATTGCTCGTTTATGTTTGATTTGAGAATTGATAGTGTTGATCTTGTGTGTTTAGGCTAGAAGTACGTAGGTATTTAGATCTATATTGTTTCTAAGTTGTAGATCTAGTGATCTCAGCATGTGTCTCGGTCTCTAGCGAGTCTAGATGATTTTCAGTGATCTCGGTAGCAAGTTAGCCTATCGATTGAGTTGTCTGTTTATTAGTGTGACCATATTTTCCTCTTAAACTGGGATAAAGGATTAGTAAGCCATTCTGATAGGTTGCGATTCTAAGTCGTGTGTTTTAGGTGTGATAGTTTACTCTCTTGGTTAGATCAAGTAAACTGTGTTCTTCATCGAGACATAAGTTATTGAGTGAGTACTTTGTCATGACTGTTGGTTCTTCATAAGAGTGGTTGGATACAAAACTAGTGTTGGGGGTACTAGAATTGAGTAGATATTCGCTCTGATTAAGGTGACTCTAGCCAGACCATAGTCCATAAGAACACTTAAGTTAGATTCAGTCATCAGGAAAGGAATAGGTAGATTAATCGGTGGCAAGTCTTAGATGATATTTTATTTTTCATATCTGGTTAAGTTTCCATTTTTCATATCTAATTCCTTTGGGGACATTTCGCCACAGAAGGCTTAATTAAATTAATTTATATTTTCTTTTATTTCTTTATATAATAAATAAAATAAAAAGAAAATTTAGATACCCTATGGTGGGGATATTTCGCCACCGAAAGATTAATTAGGTTTTATATTTTCGAAAATTTTAAACGGTGTCGTATGAGCTTAAGGCTACGGTGGGGATTTGTCGCCACCGTAGGTTTAATTTTATTATTTCTAACCGAAAATAAGGACGACGTCGTTTTCGCAAACCCTTTGATGACGACATTTCGCCACCGTAGGGTTTTTAGACCTAAATACGGAATTCTGCTCTCTGATGTTCCATTCGTTGCCATCATATAGTTGATGGCCGAAGGTGTATTTTCTTATAGTGAAACCCGACTTCAATACTTTTTGACTTTTTGTCCATAATATATTTGTAAAACTATCAAAATAAAACCTACTATTTTTTCACGTTCTTTTTTCTTGAAAAAAAAACTTACATAATCTACTAGTTATGAGAAAAGAAATGTCATATCAATTAAATAGCAATTTTTTTTTTTTTTTTAATTTCATATCCACTCTGCCACTCATTCCTGGATGATGTGAGATGATGCATTCTTTTGACACCACTACTTGTTCGGTGCATATTTCTACATCACCATTGAATCAAACAGTTCATTATTATAGTTTTAATTTATATTAAAGTGTTTTCTCTATTTATTATTTTGCTTATGTGCCTATCCTTGTCAAGTTGGTACTAATTAAATGAAGGAAAGTAACAAGGTTGAAAATTTCTACCTTATCTTATCATGAGTCATGACATTATAATATATGCAACTCACTATTAATTAGCAATTGTATATAGGAGTGTTTTCCATATTTGTTTTCGGGGACAGTATGAATTATATGTGTGTACTGTTTTATAGAAAAATACATGCAAATAGTGCTCAGTTATGCTAATTGAATCTTATCTTGTAAACAATGTTGATTATAAAGCAAGTTTCATTTTAATCTAGAAAAATAAGATATTATTAAAAATAATATACATATTTTTTAAAAACTCAACTTAGGAATATTTCACTAAATTTTATCAAGATATTTATGGTTGCATCGTGATTAGATAATAACTTTTTTGACAAGCTAACTTCCCGGTTTCTATAAGATAAATAAATCACATGCATCTATACTTTGCATAATTTAAACCCTTTCGAATAAGATAGAAAACTGTGTTAGATCACATAACTTACATGTTTGATGATCCAGAGAAGGAAGTCATGACTAATCGGTTCTTGATCATTTCTGTTAATCACATACGTATATATAGTTAGGGTAATTGTAATGGTCATCCCACAATCCCATGATCCCAAGCTAAATTTGGTGCCACCTCATTTTTTCCCATTCCCACACATTTTGATTGTAATACCCACCCCAAGCTCCCCAAGCTTCCCAAACCCCCAAAATCAATTAAAATACATGTAAAGTAGGTGGGGACCACCTTGCCAAGCTCCCTCTCCCGCGCGGTACCTGGCTCCCGCGGGATCATCCCGCATCCCGTTCCCGAGCAACATTTCCTGGTGTTCCCGTGCTTCCCGAGGGTCCCGAGCTAGGGAAAACCCCCCTCTCCCGAACCATTACAATTACCCTTATTAGGGACCTAGGTATTCACAAACATATCCCTATACAATGGATATTTATATAATTACATAACCTAGTCTAATAATGTAGCATGAAAAATCATCAAGCATTCATGAGACAATGAGAAATGCAACATTTTCATCGAGTTTAAGTAGTAGCCAAGATCCAAATATTTAAATAGTATAATACTTAAAAAAATGAAAATAGTAAATGACAACGGGGTAACACCCAAGTAGCGAACTCGAGACGTATGGTGGGACACATTTATTTATTGTTATAACTCTTGGGATTTATCAGTGGTATTGGGGTTATCGGGTAGTAATTTTAGTTTTATTAAAACCCGCACTCAAAATATATTTTAACATATATGGTTATTATTGATTAAACCAGTTAATCGGATCAGAGTAGCGTAAGTAATATATATTTTTACAAACGCGAAAACCACTAGCAATTAAACAGCAAGATCAAATCACTAAACGCGCAAATACTAGATGAATAAAATATATATATAAAACCAAATATATATTTAAAATGAAAATAATAACCAGATATAATTATGATAATTGAATATTACAATTATATCTAATTCCAATATTATAGTTATATCTAATTAAAACAAAATTAAAAATAATTTGGTGATCAAGTCGAACAACTGTTCAAGACACCGAGGTTCAACGAGATAATGCTAGTAACGAAAACATACCGAAGAAATCAGTCTCGGGTTGATCGGGTGATCGCAACAGAAAAATCACGCGACGGTAGTAGTGTGGAGTGGTGGCAGCACAACGGTAGTCCAGCAGCGGTGGAGCGTCGACGTTGTGGCAGTGCGGCGTTCGGTGTGGAGCTGGTCGAGTGGACAGTGATGGCGGAGGCTGAGGTGGTGCGCGACCGAGACTCAGGTGTCGGCGGCGACTTGGGGTGGTCGCAGGGTGGTTGCGAAGGCAGGGATGGCCGGCCCACTGGCGTCGCAAGGGGAGGAGGACAGAGAGAATTTTATGTGAAGTTTTGTAACCCTTTTTCTCTAAACCTCGTCTCCTTAAATAATCCCCAACCAGTTGTAGATAAACTACAACCAGTTTAAACCACATGATTATATCCATTCGAGTCTTAATATAATTATCAGTTAAATAAGTTGGGATTAATTTAAACTCAATAGTTATCCACCCACCAAGTTAATAAATTAATTAAATAAAGGAGCTAATTACATGGCTAGTATCTATGATTTACCTAAAGTAACAACCTGGGAACTAACTTTTAATTGTAACGACATTAATTAAGTTCTAACTTTTCAATTTGTCTCAATGACAAGTACTAACTCTAACTTTTGTTAATTATTTTGTTAAAATATAGTGAAATGACCAAATTACCCTTCTAAATTACATGGGCTATTAATGTCAATAATTACTAAAAACTTGTATAGGGGCTAAATATGTAACATAGTAAAAAAAAAAGACAAAAAAGACAAATAAAAAAATAAATTAAGTATCCCCTCTTCATCAACAATTCCCCTTACCACCATAGCAAGTTATCCCACCACCGGTAATCGCAAGCCACCACTGTTACATAAATTGAATTGGAATATGGAGTTACGTGGCGGGGGGTGGGGGGGAGGGGGTGGGGTGCCAATAAAATGGAATGTTAAAAAAACACTTCCTATCTCCATAGCAACGCTAGTGTTGAGCTCGGTCGGAATCCTAGATGGGTTTTTACGCCGGTAAAATGGGGATGAGATCTAGTTGAAGGAAGTGGGAATTGAAGAAGAATCGACACATGTTTCCTCCATCACAACATTAGCATCGGAGCTCAAATCTCAATTGCACGACACCACCACCTTTCGACGTCTTCCCGAAAACAAATTCGTTGACGAATTCTGTAATCCACCCCTATGTCGCTGCTTGCCACTGTCATTTGTATACATTACCAAATCTTCGGTTAGATTCTGAGAACTGTGCAACACATCTATCGTCTCTCGAATTTCGACCAGTGGTTTAATCGGATCTCCGGACCGATTCCAGAATCGCTTGGGAAGATGGGGTTCAAGCGACGTTAAATCTCGACGGAAATATGATTTCCGGTACTTTTCCGGCAACGATGATAAACTCCGAGTCATCGCCGGGAATGGCTGGAGGCCAGCCGGAGTCGTCGGTGGGTGACAGAGGTTGAGGTTTGGGGACGAGGGGTGGCTGACAGAGGTTAGAGAATGAGATTTTTAGGATTTTTTATAAACTCTTTAGAAATTTACAAAACAAGTCCTTCAAGTTTTATTTAATACGATTATATAATCAATTTATTTAAAGGGTATTTTAGTCAACTTATTCAAGCTCAACAGAAAATTAAACGGAAGTTAGCGTTAGTACCTGCCAGTGAGACAAACTGAAAAGTTAGAACTCAATGTCGTTACAATTAAAAGTTAGTATCCCATGTTGTTACTTTGGGTAAACAACATGTACTAACCGTGTAATTATCTCTAAATAAAGCTAGTTTATCTAACGTTTATTTATAATAATAATTTCAGTATTATTATTTCACCGACTATAATTATTAACTAGTAATAATTATTTTTTGTTAATTATTATTAATAAATTAATAATAATATTTATTGACCAATTACTTATAAATAGTATAAATAATATCTAACTAGTCATTCTGTTTTCGTATAATATTGGTTAATAAATTAAGCGACATAATTTCTCGTTGCCCTCGGGTTCTAACAGGTCAGAACCGGGTCGGGTCCTTGATTTGTCGCATCTGAACATATAATATCCAACAATAACTTCACACGATATTAAGAATTTTGATATGTTGGTTTGGTGAAAAGGAAGATCGATCAATTTCCGATCTTATTCGCTATGTTTAATGATCTATAAAACATCCAAGCTTCCATAATAACTTTGGAATTTTCTTTGCTGTTAGTAACAAAGTTATATCGCTATAAAGAACAAGACTCACTCCTACGGGGGTAGTGATGTACATTAACTTAAAAGATTATATGAAGGCGACAAAACGTATGCAACATATATCATCACTTCATCGAATATGATATGAGATCATCACTTGAATATGCTATGAGATATACGAGAACGATGCATAAAAAATATGAATGTTGAGAACACTAAGGACTGACGAGGAAGCCACATTTTTTCTCAATTTCATGGAGATATAATCTGTTTTGAAAATTGATTCATTCTTATCTTCTATGTACCTCATTTTGTTCAATTTCATAGTTCTTCTCCATTTTGGTTTTGAACCAATCATTTTACATTTAATAAACCGTTAAAACTTGATCCAACTATTTGATGTTTGGAAGACCCATTTCGACGACTAGAAAATATATATTTAGCATAACTGAATGATCAATCTTTATTTACATATTCTTACTTAGTTAACCACTTTAGGAAAAAAGTATTAGTTATATATATTCCTTTTATATTTAATGACTGCAATATATCCTTCATTCTCCTGTGCCCACTCATGTAACCGAAGATTAGCATGCCATAATGAGGACCACCACGGACCAACAAGAGCCATTGAAGAGGAACATCTAACCACTTTCATTCCAAATCTTTTGCCCACTCATGTAACCAAAATCAATTGCTCTTTCAATTTGTTATATTTTGATTTTTTTCCCACCAATAAAGTTATGACCTTGCCCAATATTTTCAATCCTTTTGCTTTTTGTATAAATAAGGTAGTGTTTGTTTTTTGTAAAAAGATCTTCCTGACCACTTTTGTCTTCTCCGCGCATACCACGGGAAGACATTGGGCTCTGAAGACTGTTTGTTTTCTCGCAGACGTTTTATTAAAAAACGTCTGCGAGAGGTCTTCCTCGCGAAGATGTGGACTTAGGTCTTCTCAAATCTATTTTCCTCTTCCAGAGATCTGTGAAAATCATCCAAACTCTCTCTCTCTTGTCAAAACTCAAAAACCCTAGTGCAGCCTCGTCACTCTCGTCTCAGCCGCCGGCGTGACTTCTCCACCGCCGGCTGCCTACGCAAGCCCCCGTCAGACGGCGATTCACGACCTACGCTATCCACGACGGCGCCTCCTTCAGCCGCAATCGAAATCCTCCGCCTTCGTCTCCGGCTGCGCCTCCTTCAGCCGCAATCGCACTCCTCCGCCTTCGTCTCCGGTCGCGCCTCCACCGCCTTCGTCTCCGGCTGTGGCTCCTCCGCCTTCGTCTCCGACCTCCATATCAAACTCTGACCTCCATTTCGAACTCCGACCAGGTATGAATTTCTTGATTTTTTTTATTACCTTTTCGGTTTTTAACATATTTGAAACTTCTCCTCCATTTCTTTTTGAAAACAAACAGATTTGAATCTATTGTTTTTGTTATTTTACAGATTTGATAGTTCATGTATGCTAGGCTAATTACAAATTTGATGAGTTGCTATTGTTGGTATGAGTTTAACAGATTTGATAGCTCAAATGGTTGTTGGTTTTTAACAGATTTGAAAGTTTTTTTTAACAGATTTGATTGTTTGTTTTAACAAATTTGATAAATGTTTGTTCAATATACGTTAGAGTTATTGCAAGGGAATCCCAAACAATGCCATGAATTGCTACGTATGTCTCGTGAATCCTTTGTCCGTCTATGTGTACATTTTAGAACAAGATATCCGTTAAAGTATAGTAAACATGTTTCGGTTGAGGAAAAGATGGCCATATTTTTGATGATAATCGGTCATAATCAACGTTATGTGGTTATCAAACGTAGATTTCAACACTCAAAGCAAACTATTCATAATTTTTTTTATGAAGTGTTGGAGAAAATGATGCTTTTTGCAAAAGACATGATAGTGCCAACTTCTTTTAATCCGAATCCAAACATTCCGGGACATAACAAGAGGCTACGAAAGGTTTTTAAAGGAGCGGTTGGTGCACTAGATGGAACTTTGATACATGCCGTTGTCCCCGCTTCAAAACAAGATTTATATAGAGGAAGGGGAAAAGGGGATTGTTACCAAAACGTTTTAGCAATTTGTGACTTCAACATGATTTTTACTTTCATTGTGGCCGGTTGGGAAGGGGTAGCACATGATTCTAGAATACTTTCAGAAGCATTATCGGATCCGGATGCACCATTCCCCTTTCCACCACCAGGTACATTTATGGTTTGTTAAATGTCTATCTTATTTTGAAATTCTAATTAATTTTCTATATTTTTACAGATAAATATTATCTTTGTGATGCTGCGTATGCACACACACGAGGATTTATGGCTCTATATCGTAATGTACGGTATTGGCTTGGGGATTTTCGTCGAAGACGTGCAATGACCAATAAAGAAAAATTTAACCATGCACATGCAAAACTTCGAAACGTCATTGAGCGTTCTTTTGGTGTCTTGAAAGCACGATTCCCTATATTGAAGAGGATGACACCATTTCCGTTGACTACACAAAGGAATATTTCCATTGCATGCTTCGCCCTACATAATTTTATAAGGAAAGAAGGTTTGAGCGACGACTTCTTTGAACAATACGATCAACCCGATGTTTCGTTAGGAAATAGTCATGTGCAGGTTGGTACGGATGGAGTCGAAGGTGAAGCACATGGTACTGCATCAGATCGGGAATGTATGACTCAGTTACGAGATCAAATCGCTGAGCAGTTATTGCAACATGTTGAATGAATGAGTGATATTAAAAAAAATGTTGTTGTTGTTTTATGAATGTTAGTTAAGTATTGTATAATTATTAGTTGAATTGTAATGTTTAAAGACTCTTTTAAGTTAAAAAACAGTTTATTTAAAATTCAGTTTATTTTTAGCAGTCTGTAGACGTTAAAAACAAACAGTCTTTTTCTGGCAGTCTGCAGACGTTTGGTCCACCTCTTCTTCTACAGATGTCTGTAGATGTGGTCCGCAGACTGCAGACCTTTTACCTCTTCAAAAACAAACAGCACCTAAGATAACTCCACTCTATGTGACAATGTCTTCAAGGTTTTTCCTTCTTTGTAGTGTTTGATCACTAAACATATGAAAGGGTTAAAAACTTGTTACATACCCAAAAAGAGGACTTAATACAAAGAACAAGAGGGTAAGAATTTGTTAATAATTTAATTCATTTGCATATGGTTTAACCACCAATACAATTATACAAAGAACAAGAGGGTCAACATTTTTTATTCTAGATTAGATTTCAATTGTTTTATTAACTACAATATATTTTTCTCAATAACAAACTCATACGCCTAACTAATCTATATATTTGTCTAGTAGAGAAGCCGACCCATCAACATATATTTAATACTCGGGAAGGAAGATTCTATATACACACACGTCGCTAGATTAAAAACTTGTCGGTTTATAACCATGTTCAATCTTATATGCATCCCACTGCATTTGTAACACCAGGTTGAACGACTCAAAGAAGGGCCTGTAGTGGTTGTCATAGTTTTGGGTGTGTCACTGCTAGTACTTACATCTTAGGGGTCCGTTTGGTATAAGGTAATACATCTTAGAGGTTCGTTTGGTATAAGGTAATGGAATGAACGAGAGAATAGAATGAGCAGAGGAATGAAATGGTCAAGGGAATGAAATGAATCATTACCATTCCATCATATCGTCCTGTTTTTTTATCATGCGAGAATGAAATAAAGCATTGTTTCACGTTATTTGATGGTTAGTAACAACGAAGTAATCAAATACAATTTTACTAACATCTCCATTTAAAATTAGTATATTTGTTTTATATTTTTAATTTTAATGTTTTTATTTTTAAATTTTATTAGTTTATTAAATAATTTAATTAATATTTTTAATTTATTTTTTAAAATGTATATTTTCTAATTTACATATATTTTAATCCACTTATTTTTTTTATCTTTTCATTTTTAATTTATATATATATAGGGTTAGGTTCAAATGAGAACTTTTTCTTTTAAGAACTTTTGAGAACTAAATCTCAACCACAAATTTCAGGGGGGACTACTACAATTCATGGGAGGGGGGATACATGTAAATAAACTTGTGGCTCAAATTAGTTCTTTTTAGTTCTCAAATCAAATTGGTTCTCAAATGATCCTCTCCCTATATAGGGTTAGGTTCAAATGAGAACTTTTTCTTTTAAGAACTTTTGAGAACTAAATCTCAACCACAAATTTCAGGGGGGACTACTACAATTCATGGGAGGGGGGATAATAAACTTGTGGCTCAAATTAGTTCTTTTTAGTTCTCAAATCAAATTGGTTCTCAAATGATCCTCTCCCTATATAGGGTTAGGTTCAAATGAGAACTTTTTCTTTTAAGAACTTTTGAGAACTAAATCTCAACCACAAATTTCAGGGGGGACTACTACAATTCATGGGAGGGGGGATACATGTAAATAAACTTGTGGCTCAAATTAGTTCTTTTTAGTTCTCAAATCAAATTGGTTCTCAAATGATCCTCTCCCTATATATATATATATATATATATATATATATATATATATATATATATTTTATATTTTTTCCATTTTTTTCTTTGACCTTTTATTCTTTATTTTCTCCCCATTAAATTTTAAGAAGAAATATAACTGAAAAATAAATTTATTGAATTCCTTGAAGGAATCGAAAAAAACACCCATTCCCTGTGGAATGAAATATTTATAAATGGAAGGAATCACATTTCTTATTGATTTCCTTGAGAGTCGATGTCTAAAGATTATGAATTTTGTTTTAAGAATGTAGATGGGGTTGATGCATTGGGACTTAGTGAAGGAAGTGAAGAATCTTGGGTTCAAGATTTTGGTTTGCCTCATTTCATGTTAACCACTATAGTGAAACATTGGTGAATTTGTTGATTGAAGACTTTAGGAGGGTACAAGTTTGTGTATCGCTGGAAGAGTTAAACCAATTTCCAATTATTAAAGTCTTGGCTCGCTGAATCAGGTAGTGCTAAGTGAATTCATTTAACAAACATGAAGAACTAGAGCCACAAAGATGTTAGCTTGAGTGCATTCGGAGGCCTAAACTTGGTCAGGGTTTTGGCAACAGTGGGAGAATGAGGTGTGTTCTGGGTATCGTTTCAAAGCGACATTGGGTTCGGAAGACCAGAATTTCAAATGATAAAATCTCTCCTAGTTCTTGCTGCTGTGGAGGGTGTTATTTTTCTCTGGAAGTCTCTAGAGCCGATAGTTCAAATCAATATGGAGTCGGTTGAGATCGATGATGAGTCATTGTAGGGTTTTGCCATGGCTGGGTCTGTGATGACTGTTGATGGGTTGGAGCTCATGGGAGCTTCAATTGGCCCATCAGGTACTTGATGAGATGGGTGACTGTAACTAGGTGGATTGGTATATGAAGTCTTAGCTTGTTCTTAGGAATGAGATGCTTGGAGGACTTCTGTTATTCGAAATCTTAGCTTTCACTACAAGAAAATGGGGTTTTCCCGACTACATTTTTCATACTTTTCCCGACTACATGTTGTCGCTAAAAGTTTCCCGACTACATGTTGTCGGGAAAAATTGTCGGGAAAAGTTCGTGGCAGAAGGCCAAAATTGTCGTCGGGAAAAAGTTGTCGGGAAAAGTACCACTTTTCCCGACTACATGTCGTCGGCACTACCCATTAATTAAAAAAATAAAATAATTTTTTTTAGTATTCCCGACTACATGTAGTCGGGAAAAGTCTATTTTTTTAGAAAAGCTGCTGTTTTTTTTAAACCTGCTGTTAAGCACCTGTATTTTTTATAAAACCTGCTATATAAACATATTGAAGATAACCTGGATTGGATACCATAAAATTAAACATTCTACAAGTGTCAGAAAATGTCTAAAACATAAATAATACATGTTTAGGTTTGAAAACACGTGGATCAAATATAAAAACCAAAACCAACGTACGCCTACTCGTCTCTATCATCGTCTTCGTCATTGTTCTGGTTGCTTTGAGATGGCATTGTTGGGAAATCTATACCCGGCTTCATAGCACACATTTGTTCAAAAAATTGACTCATTTGTTGATTGACTCGTGCATCGACTCGGTCATTGACATCTTGATAAGAGTGTGCTTCTTGTAAAGCAAATGATGACAAAGAAGACATCTTGGGTGCCGCGTGCCTAATCTTTGCACCAATCCCCGGTTGATGGTACCTTGCTCACCTAAGACACGTCTCATACACTCCACCTAAAGTGAAAACAATACATATCATCAAATTATTCCCAGAAAATATGTCAAACATTTCGTTAATCCATAGAAAAAGAAAGAATCGGAATTGATCGATATATTTCTCGAAACAAACGAAAAGGAAACGAAAGATGAAACCTAAATCATGGATAAACAAATACAACAAGTATTAACAAATTTTTCTAACATAGTAAATATACCTCATCAATCGAACCATCCTCTTGGCCCTCATTTTCCCTCATTGTATTCCTCATTTTCCCTCATTGTATTCCTCATTTTCTCAAGCTACTCCTATAAGAAAATAAAATTAAAGAGTTTTACTAAATTTCGACAACAAAACTGTTGTATTAAAGTTGACTCATATCAGTTGTGGTAAATGATATGTGAGATCTATAAGTAGAGTAGACAATGCCTACCTTGTAAAATGACCACCAAGATCAGTTATGTATGCACTTAACATAGAGAACCAAATTAATGACATGAAACCTGCAGAACATTTCAAGTTATACTAATATGATCTAGAACTAAATATAGAAGAGTCAAACTTGAAGGATAATTTTCATTTATTAAAACGCTAATGAATAGGAAACAAAGAAAGAGGTACCTAAACAAAAGTTGTAAAATATCTACTTTCACCTCCACAACCTGAAAAGACAACAAATGGATAATATAGTAGTTAGTTTGGCAAACAACCTTCACATCTTTGCGAATACTATATAAAAATACCATGAATTCCTATGATTTAAACTCTATTACCATGAATATAATAACATGAGTTACTCTCTAGTTTTGTATACAGATAAGTAAATTAGCAATTAAATAGTACGTTCTTACCCAAGCAAATGATGGCTTATCAAGCAAACTCCAACAAAGAAACGTGACCAAAAAATATATGTATAAGCATAATGTTGAATCAATTTCACCCTAAGAAGGCGTCTTAGCCCTTAAATCAAAAATTAACAATTACATGGTACATTCTTACCCAAACAAACGATGGCTTATCAAGCATTCATACCCTATTCATACATATTCGCATATGACTTCAATTTCATCCTCATGGTTCTAGACTTCTGTCTTCCTTCTCATTCTTCTACCTTCCTCATCAAGAGCTCCAAGAGAAATTGAAAACCAAAAACAAATAATAAGAATCAAAAGATCTAGAACAAAAACAATTATAATAAATGAAAAGCTTCTTGGCTTAGTCTGTGTTGATTAATTCAAGCATACAAGTCCTTATCGGCTGCAAAACTATCGCCGCGCCAAGATATAGAATTCGTCGAGCAAACTACAGTTCAAGCATAAAGCATAAACACTTTGTGTGAAACCTTATAAAACACAGCCATGATAAAATTTCAACTTAATTATGCAATTTTTATTAGGAAATCTGATTGATTACAATTTTACTAATATAGAACAAACTAAGAACAAAGAACAAACCTTTCATGAATGTGCACATTATATGGACCCAAATTCATATGGCTATAATATCGGGTGTAAAAAGTTGAAGAAACAGGGACCTATCAATAGCACTTTCATCAATGAAAGACCAAGAACAAACAAAGAACAAAGAACAAACCATAGCAAAGCACAAACCTTTGATTTTCGAACTAATTTAACATACGTATATGAAGACCAAGAACAATTCAAGAACATAAAAACCTACTCTAATCGAACAAGAGTACACTAACCTCTGATTTTGAGTTCTTTCTTTAAAAATCGCCTCAGAAAATCGCCCACAGCAGCAGCGCTCGTTTTTTTTAGAAGAAACAGCAGCAGCGATCGTCTGGTAGTCGATTAGGGTTTTATTTAGGGGAGGGTTTTTCCCGACTACATGTAGTCGGGAAAACCAATCAATGTTCTCGATAATAATAGTGCGTACGACGTCGTTGCGTTTAATGAAATATATTAAATAAAAATAATAAAAAAAACACATTTCCCGACGACATGTAGTTGGGAATAGTTACACAAAAATAAATCTTTAATTTTTTTTTTAAATAAAAATAAACTAAAACAAAGAAATTAAAATAAGAAAAGGTATTCCCGACGACATGTAGTCGGGAAATGTCAACCGGAAAAAATTCCCTATGGCGGTCACTTTTTTCTTTTACTCGCTAAAATGATCCAATAAAAATTAAAAATAAAAAAGGTATTCCCGACTACATGTAGTCGGGAAAAGTCGACCGGGAAAATCTTTTTGGCGGGTCACTATTGTCGACGACATGTTGTCGAGAATGGTAATAAAAAAATTAATTTTTTTTATTTTTATTCAGGGGCTTTCCCGACTACATGTAGTCGGGAAAAGTGAAGTATTAGCGACGACATATGTAGTCGGGAAAAGTCAAATTTTTGTAGTGTTTCCATTGGAGCTAGAGGCTTAGAGGATTTCTGTCATTGAAGAATATTGGAATTAATCGAATACTGAGATTGTATTTGTTTGGATGGCCGGCTGGAGCTTATTGCAAGGCTTTCAAGTGGGAGACTTTTAGGTGTGAGGCCTTTTCGTCTGGCTATTTCATTTAGGGTCCGTCTTGGTCCATAAGTCATTAACCCTAATTATGGGAGAGGTTCAAATGAGAAGTTTGTTTTGGGTAAGAAGGATAAGAAGGATATTCAGCCATTGGAATAAAAAGGAATGATGGGTATTTTAGTCTTAGCCACTTTTATTGACTTTTTATTTACTTCCCCCATTTTCTTTAAACATTCATAACTTTCACATACGACATTATTTTTTTAAAAAAATTACACCATAAAAACGAGCATTTTTTATCTTTAAAACGCATATAGTGTTGCTATATAAAAAATGAAAAAAAATTACTCTTTCGATTTTTGACACATGTCATTGTGTCATTGTGTCAAAATGTTCAAATCATTGTGTCATTGTGTCGTCGTGTCAAAAATATATATAGTGTTGCTATATATAAAATTAAATACTCTTTCGGTTTTTGGCACAATATGAAACAATGATCTGAACATTTTGACAAATAATGCATTGTGTCAAAATGTTCAGATCATTGTGTCATTGCGTCGTCATGTCAAAAGTATATATAGTGTTACTATATATAAAATTAATTACTCTTTTGGTTTTTGTCATCATATGAAACAATGATCTGAACATTTTGACACATCATTATGTCATTGTGTCAAAATGTTCAGATCATTGTGTCATTGTGTCGTCGTGTCAAAAGTATATATATATTGTGCTGCTATATATAAAATTAAAAAAAATTACTCTTTTGGTTCTTAACACCATATGATACAATGATCTGAATATTTTGACACAATATGACACAATGATCTAAACATTTTGACACAATATGACACAATGATCTGAATATTTTGACACAATGACACAACGACACAATGACACAATGATCTGAACATTTTGATACAATCGAAAGAGTAAAAAAATTATTTTTTATATAGCAACACTATACGCGTTTTAAAGATAAAAAAAAACGCTCGTTTTTATGGTGTAATTTTTTTAAAAGAAATAATGTCGTATCTAAAAGTTATGAAGGTTTAAAAAATGGGGGGAATTTGATAAAAAGTCAAAAAATACACTTCCATCTTTGATTTTCTTCATTTTTTCTCTCTAATTTACCCAGGTAAATTTTAAGCCACAGATCTTCATTTAATTGAAGATCTAATGACACTGATTCCTTCTTATCATTCTTATCCAAACTAAACTTCTCACAATAACCTCACCCCCTTAATTATTTATCTATTTATATCTATGTCATGTAATTATAATCTTGTGCACATAAGTGTAATGCGAAAACCCTAGTTGCAGCTCGTGGACGTAGGTTATACTGACTAAACCACGTTAAAGTTCTTGTGTCGTCTATATTTTCTGATCGTTTATGTGTGTGTGTGTAATTGCTTTCGTTGTCCACAAACCTAACAGTCTCAAGTTCATACCTGAATCAAGGAGGTTTTTTCCCAAGTGCTGGGTTTCCTCGATGATGTCCATGTGTGAGTGAAGTCTGAAGTGTCAAATTCAATATGGACGGTTACAGTCCCGTCTCTAAAAGTCTCACTCGAATATTAGAGATTTGAAAGATAGTTTTCAACGTCGTTAAAAATATATATAACTTCTATTATAATAAAAAGATAGAATAACATGGGGTCATTAATCATGAAACAAATTAAGAGCAAAAGTAGGGGTATGCAAATAGTGATTGTAGGAGCATTTTGATGAAAACTACATCCACTTATCAAACCATTCGGTGAAAGAGCAAAGGATTAAATCAAACACCACCCCCACCCCACCCACTCACTCCAAAAAATAACCTTTATAAATGGGCTGACGTCACCAAATTTGTAACCCTGTAGGGTTCCCTTATCAGAAGAACCCCACCAACAAATGTACGGGCAGGATTAAGTCTCCAGTCCTACTCAAAACCCTATCACAAATTTAACGCTCCACTCACTAAACATGATGATAAGAACAGGCAGTATAAATAAGAACCCTAATTTATTCTCACTCACTTCACCTCCAAAACAAAACAAGATTCTTGTGAGAGAAAAAAAAAAGAAAAGGAAAATTAAAGATAGAAAATGGGGCAAGAAGATGAGATGATGAGGAAAGGACCATGGACTGAACAAGAAGATGTTCAGCTGGTTTCTTTCGTTAACATGTTCGGCGATCGACGATGGGATTTCATTGCAAAAGTTTCAGGTTTGAAGGTGGCGGGAGATACAAAAATGAAAGATAGGTAGTAATTGATTACTGTTAGGGGTTAAAGATTTGATTTCTTGATCTTGGAAATTATCTACAAGTTAAACAAAATTAACTTAAACAAGTAATTAGATAATTTTATATGTATTCTTACAGTTTAATTATATTTTTAATTAAACTTCTTCTTCTAACCTACCCAAATACATAATTTTGGGGATTGTTTTTCTTGAAATTCAAATAATATTCAGGTTTGAAAAGAAGTGGAAAGAGTTGCAGATTGAGATGGGTTAACTATCTACACCCAGGTTTGAAAAGAGGCAAGATGACTCCTCAAGAAGAACGTCGAATTGTTGAGCTTCATTCTAAATGGGGAAATAGGTTTGTTTTTTTTTAATTCACTCTTTACTTATCTTCTTTAAAGTGTTATTTTTGTTGTTTATATATTTGCATTGTTTTCTGATTAGTTGAATAATTTGCACTATAGTAGAAAGGGGTAGATATATACTCCCAAATTGAGAAATATGTCGAATTCTAACCCACACCGCCTCCCAGACGGCTGTAAAGGCTAACGTTTGTCAGAAAAACCTTCACCTTTCACATTAGGCCCACTGCTCATCTGATTATATTTCTTTTACATTTCCATTCATAAGTGTCTTTTTCATGATATTGATTAAGCACAAGTATATAGGAACTAAGTATTTATTCTATATTACCTTTTATTTAGTTCATGCACTTATAAAGTTAAGCAGAATTATTCTACCATTAATTGTGGATTCGTTCAAAGCATGTTTTTGCATATTTGAATGGTCTTAGTGTAACTCGAATATGCTCTTGAAATTTGAGGGTGAATATTGCAATAATTCAATTACAATTTACCTGCCATTATATTGGTATTATAAGTTAAGGTATAGTAATTGGATAATACATGCTCATTGTAAAAAGATTACTTATTATAATATCAAAACACTAGCTTGTTGAACGAATTACAAATTAATTAACTTTTTATTTAATATATAAAATATTTCTTATAATATGATAACCGAAAGGCCAATGTTAAGTTGTAATTCAATAAGTCCCCACATTTACACTCTTTATATGCCTAGTGCCCTTTATGTTGATGGATGACAAGACATGACAAACAACAAGTTGTAGTACTTATTATCTTAACTTTAATTAAGGTAGCTCTAGTTTAAAGAATGAAAGTTATTGACAGGTATTTATATTTTTTCTAGAGGTTACCGACACTTTTTGTTCTCTAATTGTATGGGGACATGATTATTATATTAATGTGTAGATGGTCAAGAATTGCTCGAAAATTGCCGGGACGAACAGATAACGAGATTAAGAATTACTGGAGGACCCATATGAGGAAAAAGGCACAAGAAAAGAAAAGGGCAATATCTCCATCTCCATCGGCCACATCGAATTCGTCTGCATACTCCTCGATTACCAGCACTAATCCAATCGTTAATTCTATGCCAATGACGGATACGAAAGAAAGAAGCTTTTATGACACCGGGGGGCTAGAAATGATGACCATGATCACAAAGGGCCGAAGCAATAAAAGCTACAAGACGGCTACAAGCGTAAATAATAGCAGCACTAGCGAAGAACAAGACGGGTATAATTCGATGGACGAGATATGGAAAGATATTGACTTGTTAGAATTAGATGATGGGAGTATAGGAGGTGTTTGTGGTACATATAGTGAAATGGCACCTTCTCCTATATGGGATTATTCTCTCAACAACACATTGTGGATGATTGATGGCCAAGAGGAGATCATAGGAGGCAGTATGTTTTTTCCCGATCGACAACAAGCGAGCAATTTAGGATATAATTAAGTTAACCAGCTAGCTAGAAGCGTACCTAGTTCTTTAAGTAAGTTACATATTTTGTGCATGTTGATAGGTGCAATAAATTAATCAATCATCCCTAGATTAGTTATGCATGTATTATGTCATGTACGTTAGTGAATTAATTAAGCAACCAACGAATGAATGAATGAATGAAATATGTTCTGAATTACGTACTCTCTAGGTTATGTTGGTTACTTTTCAATAAGGTAAAGATTGTTAAGATATGTTGTTAATCTTGAACCTAAGTTATATAATGGTTACCGAATTCAAATGAAAGTTAACCTAAGATCACCGTGTGTTGCGTGCAATGGCGAAGCTTGAAAAGATCAAGTGGGGGGTTGGGATCTAACTTTTTTTTTACCTAACGTCAATTTTTGGGTAAATGGGGGGTCGAAACCGGAGTATATCGAAATTTTCTACACGAAAATTATATACCCCCTACATCGCAAAAAAAAAATTCGGGGGGTCGGGCACCCCCTCCCGCCCCTTAAAAGCTGCGCCACTGGTTGCGTGAGAAGTCACATCAGTTATACACTCGATCTTAAGTAACTATTTAGAAAGAATAAACACATGAGTATTTAGTCGACGTGTCAAACCCTCACTGGAACAAAAGTTATGAACAGTTTGCATGCGCTAATTTGTTTTTGTTAATTATATAAATCACTTAAATATTTTTTTAATTTTTTTAACAAATACACACCCCTAAGTTCTACCCCAGTCTATTATCTGATAATCCACCTAATACATGCATGTCTATATAGTAGGGCTTGAACTCGTGTCATTTAATGGGACTAAGCCACTGAGGCTATCGACAATTACTCAAGTACATAATCATTTTCGATACTTATTTTTCCATATTATTTTTCATGTGGAGCATGTGTAGATTTTCTAAGTTATATTGTTTAAAAATATTGAGAGTTAATGCTTAAAAATCTTGAAATCGATTGAATGACTATAATATATCTTACATTTGTGTTTCATTTTTTTTTTAATAGAGACATACATTGCAGTGAATAGGCCCAATAGACTAGTTTCTAAGTAAAGTGGGCTGAAAAACGATTAGCTTTTGTTTAGTCCATATTTATGGGCTGATTCGAGTCTGTGTCAATCCAATTTTTCAAACATTTATCGTGTTGGTTTTATGAAGAATGAAATCTTAATAATATTAATGAGTGAGGTTATAATGAGAAGTTAGGTGAAAATAAGAAGGATGAGAAGTCTTCTCATCCGTTAGATCCGATGATCAAGGGCCCAGATTTAATCCCTTAATTAAAACAAAAAAAATAATTGGTCAAGTACATGGAGGGGCAATTTGGTCAAATTGCCCCTTTTTCTCTCCCCCCCCCCCAATTATTAAAACCTTCATAACTTTTTCATACGATATTATTTTTTTATAAAAATTACACCATAAAAACAAACGTTTTTTATCTTTAAAACCCATACCATATTGCTATATAAAAAATAAAATAAAAAAATTATGTCAATGACGTGAACATATGAAACAACGACCTGAACATATGACACAATTGACCTGAATATATAACACAATGACCTGAACATATGACACAATGACACAATGATCTGAACAATGTTCAAGTCATTGTGTCATATGTTCAAGTTGTTGTGTTATTGTGTCATATGTTCAGGTCGTTGTGTTATATGTTCAGCTCATTCACAAATTTTTTTTAATATATATAGCAATATTGTATGGGTTTTAAAGATAAAAAAACGCTTGTTTTTATGGTGAAATTTTTATAAAAAAATAATATCGTATGTAAAAGTTATAAACGTTTTAATAATTGGGGGGAAAGTGAAAAATATGCATGTTTCCAGATTTGCCCTCCTTCTTATCCTTCTTATTTTGCATAAACTTCTTACGTGAACTTCTCTCTAATATTAATAATACTAGGCTAGAACCCGTATGTTATACGGGTTAAATCATTAAAAATATACATATAAGTGATAATTTATGAATACTCTTTTTATTATTAGAATAACGTATTACATTACATTAAATAAAAAGCTAAACTTATAATTCATAGTATGGTATGAGTGATATTACTATTTATCAAAAACAATATTTAGAGTCTATGTCTCTACTTGTATATTTGAAAAATCCAACATACAAAAATGATTGTTAAAAAAACAATCTGACCCTGAATAGCAACTAACATTAATTTATGATTTGACAAACTTGAGACTTTAATTTATGGAAAGTTAGGTGAGTATAAATTTTAATGAAGATTATAATGAACATAGTTTGATTGATAAGTACAAAATCTAAATTATAATCAATATTATTATGTTATATCAATAAAAAAAATGTATCTTGGTATACATTAGGACACATACGATTGGATTAGTCATCATGTTTAGAATTTTCAAATTGGATGAACATGGATCATTTGATATGGTAGAAAAGTATTTAATAATGAATCTTATGAACATGAATTTTGACGTTTATGAATTTCTCTGTAAAGAGTATCATCCACAATGTTGATTGAATCCGTAAAATAATATTAGGTATTTATTAATTAAAGTATTAAATATAATTTGCTCAATTATATTTGAAAACACACTAAATAAGTTTTTATTGGTATTTTGTAAGTTTTTTTAAATGAAAATAATAATAGTTTATAAAAAATAATTTTAAATAAAAATAAGATGAAAATTAATATATGGTTATCATAATTTTAAAATATAAATAAATAAAAATATATATCATGAATAAATTATAAGATATGATATAATTTTCAATAAAAAAGAATTAATTCAGGAGTAGATTTGGGAGGGAAAAGTTTTGTGAGAATGAATCTAGTGTTGACATGTGTCAACAATTGTAATTATTTATTAGAGTAGGAAGATTAATAAATGTAAAGGTTAACACTTTATATCACATAACTAAATAATGACCTAAATCCAAGCCTAGGTGTAGTAGTTAGTAAATGTGAGTTATGAAATTAAACGCAATGGGTGTAACGATGAATATGAATATGAATATGAATATGAACTTTAATTTAAAAAAAAGTTGGTGAGGTGTAGTGTTGTGGTTAGTAGATTAAAATAATAGTTTAAAAATCTTGGCCCACGCTCATTGCCACACTCACGGTGACCAGACTGTGCCCTTTATCACGCTCAATTGATGCGATGTCTCACGCCTTTGACTGGTGTCATGGCTCTAATGTCCCTCCCATTAACGCCCCACTACACACACTCTAAAAGGCCCTCCCTATAAGTGCGTATTATGAATATGATAATTACGTATTCATGTTTTATATATGATCACACATTTCTTCCATCATAAAAGAATGTTAGAGTGTTATGCATATATAGGGATAATGACATTATAAATATTTAATCAATGACTTTATAAATATTTAATTGTGAAATACAATTGTGTATGATAATATCTAAAGAAAAATAATAAAGTAAAAACAAATTTATCAATTACATAAAAATTAGCTAATAACACGAAATGATCTAAAACGTAAAACACAGTTATAATTAATTATTAAATATATTTATATAAAGCAAGGACCTAGACATGTATTTTTCTAATATATGTTCTTAAAAATACAATGATTAATAACATCATTATATACTTCTAATATGCAAACACAGTCAGGGGCGAGACCTTTAATAGGCCCAGGGTCCCGGAGACCCACTCAACTTCGTACACAAAGTGGAAATTATGTGAACGGTTTTTAAAATAAATTTCTTATTTGTGATGAGGTGATATTAAATAAATAGTTCGGTAAACTAAAACCAATCCATCCAATAGCCTAGTTGGTTATATGGTCGGCTTAATTTTTAAAATGCGCAAGTTCGACTCTTCCTCTGGGTGTTTTTCATTTTCCCCACCTTCACCTATTTGTTTCATTAAATTTACCTTTGTCCCCACCTTCTCCTTTTTATTTTTGTTGTCTCCACCTCCTTTTTGTTGTCCTTATCTTTTTTTTTGGGTTATTTGCATATATCCCCCTCTAAACTTGAAAAATTGCATATATCCCCAAATCATGCTTAAAGAATATTGTACATCATGCATTGAAAACTTGTATTTTGGGGAATGTTGCAAATTTTTTTCAAAGTAGGGGGATATATGCAATTTTTCCTTTTTTTTTCTTTTCATTAAATTTAGTGTTGTATACATGCCTTTTTATTTTATTAAACTTAACCTTCATCTTTTTTTTCCTCTTAAATTTAGTGTTGTATAAATAGAGTTATAAGTGGTAGTATCCACCTTCGTCTTCACCTTTTTTTAATTATATAAGGGGGTTACATAATTCGACTCTTTTGTGTCATATTTATCTATGTAATCAATCCGATCCGGACCAACTTTCTTTATGTATGTTTCTATGAAACTGAAATATCTAAATATAGTGGCTCTGTAAAAAAATGTGGACCTCCTCAAAAACTTTTCTAGTTCCGCCACTGAACACAGTAATAAAATAACAATAAATAATGTTTCAACTTGACTCATTCCTTTGCCCGATTGATTTCAGCTAGTTTCAATAAACTTTTAATCTCAACCGTCTTTACCTTTTACAACTCATCATGACGCTTACTAGAAGAACAAACCACATTAATCGTAGATCCTAAGTTTGCAAAGAATTGGTGTTTGGAATAACTTCCTTTTTTTTCCGGTTGTCCTTTGTTTGAATAACCTTCTCGATGCCCCCCATCTTCACCCCCTCTATTTTAGTATAATTTGAAAATAAGGACATCACCTTAATAATGTTTCAAATAAGACCTTCATCTTAAATTCTTATTTATAAATTACACAAACTTTATATATAATTAAAAAAAAATGAAACAATGTTTATTTTATTACAAGTTTAACCTCTGTATTTTAAGGAAACAAAAATTAGTGAGGACCGACTCGATACATATATATATATATATATATATATATATATATATATATATATATATATATATATAAATTTCTACGAACTATATATGAATAATCGGTACTTCTGAACGAAAAAATAGCAATGACCAGGGTCCCCGGGGAGCCTAGTAACCTCACCCCTATGATGAATAATATTACACAACAATGAGCCTGGAGAATAAGAAAAAAATCTAGAATCTTTCATAGGCTTTTTATATTAAATTTTTTTTACTTGAACTCAAGGCTCTATATTACTTTATATATGTATAATCAATGAAGATAACTTTTTTCTTTCTAGATGCCACATAGAATGGATATTTGGATAAAAAAACATACTTGGGTAGGAAGAATTATATATTGCAGCAAATCTAGGACGTGATCGATCATTGATATTTTTAATTGAACTATTTAGACGATTAATTCAATAAGTAAATGAATGTATCACATATGAAGTCACCTAAATACAATGTATCACCAGGTTCTAAATAAATCCAACTGCTTTGTCTTTCAGGAATATATCTTGATTTTAATAAGTTTGATGTTTGTCTGCCTATGAAGTTTTGACGTACTCTAAGATTTTAATATGCATGCAAACATGTTTAATAATCGAATGATTGGTTTTCGAACTATTTTGTTTTTGTTCTCTTCTGAAACTAAATCATATGTTTTCTAGGAGCCTTCCCAAAAATAAAAAAATATGTTTTCTAGGAAAATGTGCCTGCCTGTGACTATCAACGGTAATCAACGGTAATCAACGGTAATCAACGGTAATGACTAGTGTCCTTCGAGAAGATCATAGATGCTCTTATGGAAAGGAAGTATTGGAAACAGATTTTTATAACATGTCCTTCGAGAAGATCATAGATGCTCTTATGGAAAGGAAGTATGATTGGAACCAGATTTTTACAACTATCTTAAAAATTTGGTATTAGTCGGTGCTTAAGCGTTAGCCGGTACTTTAGTGAGGAATTTTAGGCTAGTCGGACTATTAGTCAGGTGGACAAAAAGTCGGTAAAAAAAATCAGTCTAGACGGTCCTTGTCGGTCAAGGTGGTGGCTAGGCAGTGGTGTATGCAGATCCCAAAGGCGATTTAGGATCAGGGGCGGAACTAGAATTTTTTTTGAGGAGGTCCACAATTTTTTTTACAGAGTCACTATTTTTAGATATTTCAGTTTCATAGGAACACACATAAAGAAATTTGGTCCAGATCGGATTGGTCACATAAGACAAATACGACAAAAAAATCATTATTAGAATTTGATGCAATTTTACTATTTAAATAAAACAATTTAATGCATCTTTTTTTAATGGAGAGATAAAGGGAGAAATTATAGTGGTTTTATTAATTAACTAATTTAACTATATCATTTAATTGCATTATTAGCTCATTAATTGCATAAAAATTAAAAAAAAAACAAGGAATACGCTGAACAACAGTTTCAAACACACAACCTTCCAATATCCAGAGCACTTTCTTACCATTAGGCTGTGTCACCTTTATTTTCATTTTACCAAACTTTGTATTTAATAACTCCCATCACAATAAAGATGATAATAAAAAAATTGTTCGTAAATTTTCACTTTGCGTACAAAGTTGAGAGGGTCCACGGGACCCCTGGCCTATTACAAGTCCACCCCTGTTTAGGATGTCGGTAATGCAATATCTGTCGGAAACGGGAAAGAAGGAACAAGAGGAGGCAGAGGAGTCTGCATAATTACAGGTCCGCCCCTGTTTAGGATGCCGGTAATGCAATATCTGTCGGAAACGAGGAAGAAGGAACAAGAGGAGGCAGAGGAGTCTGCATAATTCTATTTTACCAGGTTTAAATAAGTTTAGGTAATTTAACATTTATCCTTTCTATCTTTTACTAGTTTATATTTCATCCATAAGCTTGTTAACTTTTACATTAAAATTCTAAAATCAGTTTGAATATATTAACACTAGCTTTTGATACCCGTGTCACGCACGGGCGGATTTTTAAAAAATTAATACTTATAATAACATATTATAATAAATGTAATAACATATTATAATAATTGTACATGGATACCCGTACTCGCGGGTTTGAAGAAGAAAGCCTTTGATACCCGCGTATTCGTGGGGTGCCTTTTAAAGTTCTATTTTAAATAGACACGATTTTACGTTATACGATTATAAAATGAGGATCAAGAAGGTTAATAAATATATCCGGTCTTGGTCTACATGTCATTATCTGAATCCGATGTAGTAGCATGATTTGAAACATATATCACTGCAATAACATGAATTAGTAACCAAAGAACAACTCAAATACTTATGGGTCTATAAAATATCAAAGAATTACCAAGAATTTACTTCGACCCTCTTATGTTTTGACAAAGTAATCACCATGACAAAGAAGTTATTCTACCCTCTTATGTTTTAACTCACCAGTTGCAAGTCTAGTCGATTCACATATTCGCCAAGAGGCCATAAATTATTTCAAAGACGGAAAATATTCCATCTTAGAAACAAATTCCATATTTTCCTTATCTCCTACAAAGAATAAAGATAAAACTCGTTAAAGAAAATATATGGACAATTATGTGTTGTGGCAGTACTAATTATGATATGTAAAGAAAAATAAAGTCAAGATTAAGACAATTTTAATTAGTTGAAAAACTGAAGGGAGATCATAGTTACTGGGCACTTATATTTTTGAGACTCACCTTAATTGTGACTGATACAACTATCAGATTATATATATATGATTCAATAACAACTTTTTTCAAGGCAAACAACAGAAAAAATTATGAATTTTAGAGATGTTTTAACCAAATTTATCTTGACCTTACAAACGAAACTGGAACAGACTTATATTTATGGCATTTGAATAGAATAACTCACCTTTCTTACTTGTAGGAGATATGAACTATCGATATGAACTATCCACAGACCAAAATCCAAACATCATTCATATCCTTTTCATATTTGATAAGCATAAACACATGAGCATCAACTGGTTCCTTACAAAAGAGAAACAATGATGTCGGGAAAAAACATGGAAAACGGGAAAATATCTAGTCTTAATGTAGCAAATGCAAATAAACAGGGAGAAAAAAAACATCATTCATATCCTTTTCATATTTGATATGTTTTCGCCTTCACATTCTCAGAAAGCCTTAATACATATCATAATCACATTATTATAATACATGGCTAACAACATAATTCATATATGTTTAGATTGCAAAGAAAATTAGAGTACATATTATCAAACTTTAATTGAAACATAAAAAAATTTAGGCTATAATGGCTTACCAAGTGAGTTTAGTGTTCAAGATCTCTCCTGCTGGATTTCCTCACACATCTTGCAGTTCTGATTCAACCTATCATACCCATAAGTGCTTTTGATTATGCACTGGTTTACTTAGAAAATCAAATGATTAATGAGATTTTCGATTAGAATGGCTTACCCACATAAATGATGAACTTAAAGGTTGACAAACTCTCAGTCCTTGATCACTATCTATATCTCGATCGTCTACCCATCCTGCTCCACAGTCCTAATTGTGGATATCACTTACTGACTATCAAATGTGACAACAAATAGACGGGTCGAGTATAAGGTTGAAAACCCTTTAACAGAATGAATTTTAGGCATTTTAAACATAGTAACACTATAACCCAAGTTTTACCCATTTGATCCATTATTAAATGCACAACATCAACCATTGACTGACCCATTTACTCATGATTAATAGGTTGAAACTGACACGTTTATGAACTATATTCGTATATAAAAGTGTAGCTTTATACCTCAGGAGTTTCTATACCCGCCGCACGATGCGATGACATCCATTATATAAAACAACCAAGATATTGGTTAGTGGACAGTTTAGACTAATTAACATACAACCTCTTTAAATGAATGATTTGAAGAATCCTTTTGACTAATAGGCCTAACTGAATAAACACAAACAAAGAAACCATTTTCAACCAAATTACGTGCACTGACCAATACATACCAATAATAAACATGCTCAAGCCTCATTGATATATAAACAAAAAAAAAGGTACTTACCAAATGGACTTTGTGCCCACTTAAGAAGAACCACAATTACAACCTACAAAAAAAAACGCAAACATAAAAGCATTACAAATAAAAGATTTTGTATACTTCTTTAACCATAAAAAATGTAAAAAGAAACAGGCTGGTGACGTTAGACAACAACGGTCTAATAATAGCCACATATCATTTAATCTGCACATAGCAACTTCGTATTCGTTACTGTGATCGTACTCAACGAAAACCTGTGATCTTACTCAACGAAAACCTAAAACATACAAATCAAACACTTATAATGAGTGAAAATATTGTGTCTTTAATTGAAACGGGTTGAAATATATCAATCTAAAATGAATCATGTCAAAGGTTCAAGTTCTAACACATCAACAAAATATATACAGAGCACCACTATAGACTTTATAATGCAGAACTAATAATTGAACATAAATTATTTATTTATTTATTTTTTATATAATATGGTATTAACTCGGAAACTTGCTTAATTCTTAAGGATCAGATCGAACCTTGAGATATCTTCGTTGATGAGCACAATCCAAGAGACTTGCTTAATTCTTAAGATCGAACCTTGAGACTGAATTTTTATGGAAGTTATAAAAACCACCGAACAATCAAAGAGATTTTATGAGCACATACCTCTTGTTTCTGAACAACTTGGGATCCATCTGCAATAAAAAAAACAATTAAACACCGTTAATGAGCTTGTTTTTTTTCGAGGCTGCTAATTTCCAAACAACCGCCTATTGCTTTATCAAAAACACAAAAATTGTCATCTTTTACCCAATGGATCACATAAAAAGCCCACATACATGGTAATTCCTTTGACAACCACATAAAGATAATATGAAAAAAAAATTGACAAATGGATATTTGGTTCGAACAGAGCAAGAATTTGAGTAATGCAGCAACAAAAGAAAACTATAATAGTTCTTGGTATAGCCAGTGATGAGTTATAAAAAATCAGACTGTTATTTGGGAGGAGTGCCTTTTCTACCAATCTCAAACTTAATTTGAGGTCTCTTCACTAAATTTAGACTTCTTCGGCTATCCTTTAAGATGAATCCTTAACTTTGCTATTGGGATTAGATGATGATCGGTTCTTTTTACCTAGAACAATATCATCACTATGTACATGGACTGAGAGATGCTATGAAATGAGTAGTAACAAATAATAAAAACCTAATAATTGGAACAAAAAATTGAAGAATTGCTCACCAGTAATTTGGATTTGTTTTGGAGAAATCGACAGACTTTGATGATGAGGGCTGCGAGATTAGGGATCCAGAGAGAATCACTTGAGAGAGATGAGTTGTGTATCATACACCAACCGTAAAATCGATGAAGTGATGATCTTGTATTACGACGATGATGGCTGCGATCTCTTTCAGGGCAGAACGGTGGTGAATCGCCTTGTATTATTACGATGGGAGCTCCGCGTTTTCTTAAGAAGGTGAATGAACAACAGAGGAGATTAGGGTTTTTTCTTGTGACGGTAATAAGTAGGATTCGCGTGTAAAATAAGGGGGTGATTTAAGCGGGAAAATGATGCTGAGGATGGATGTGGTGATGCCACCTCAGCATTCATCTTTTCTTTTATATAATATATATAGATATAGATATATAGATATATAGATATAGATGATAGATAGATAGATAGATAGATTAAAACCCCATCTATCTTCAATGTATTACATTTGGTCCTTGAACTTATAAATTTATACTTAAAAGCTAAAGCGTATAAAAATAACAATATATATATATAGGGTTGGGGTAATTTGAAACCCACGTTGAGTTGAGTAAACTTTGGAACCTCGTCAAAAACGAGGTTAAAAAACGTTTTTTTTTTCTAAATTTTTTTATGGTGGTTCTTTAGGTTATAAACTACTCGTATATGAAAAAAAATCAAAAAACCGCCTAGTAGATTTTTTTTAAAAAAATCTCAAAAAAAAGTTGTTACATATGTAACTTTCATGTGTAAACTGTATATATATGCGTTTACACATGAAAGTTACATATGTAACCAATCTTTTTTGAGATTTTTTTAAAAAAAAATTACTAGGCGGTTTTTTGATTTTTTTTCATATATGAGTAGTTTATAACCTAAAGAACCACCATAAAAAAATTTAGAAAAAAAAACGTTTTTTTAACCTCGTTTTTAACGAGGTTCCAAAGTTTCCTCAACTCAACGTGGGTTCCAAAATACTCTTTCCCTATATATATATATATATGTATATATATATATATATATATATATATATTCGAGTAAAGTTATTCTAAAAAAACACTTTCACCTAAGAAGGCTAGGAAGCAATCACATGCTGACACGTGGACAATAACACACTAACACACTGTATTCAGTGTGTTACACACTGTATCCAGTGTGTTAGTGTGTCATCATATTTTACTTTTTATGCATTGTGTTAGTGTGTTATGTACACATGTCAACACGTGATTGCTTCCTAGCCTTCTTAGGTGAAATGTTTTTTTAGCTGAACCTAAACCTATATATATATATATATATATATATACACATATATATATATATAGTGAAAGGGTAATGGAAACCCCTTCGAGTGAGGAAACCGTGGAAACTTTTCAAAAACGGGGTAAAAAAATGTTTTTTTTTCTCAATTTTTTCATGGTGTTTCTTTAAGTTATAGACTACCCTTAAATGGGAAAAAAAATAATAAAAAAAAATCTTGTACATTTTTTTCAAAAAAAAAAGTAACATATGTTATTTTTTCGTTTTTTACAGGTACACACGAAAGTAACATATGTAACGTTTACTTTTTTGATTTTTTTTTTAAAAATACTAGGCGTTTTTTTATTTTTTTTTTCATTTAAGAGTAGTCTATAACATAAAGAACCACCATAATTAAATTAAGAGAAAAAAAATAAATTTTTACCCAATTTTTGTAAAGGTTCCACGGTTTCTTTCACTCAAGAGGGTTTCCATTTTAACCTTCCCCTATATATATATATAATATATATATATATATATATATATATATATATATATATATATACCCCGTGTAACACACGGGTTAATTTAAATTTTTTTCGGATTAATTCAAAATTTTGTTGTGATGTCAAGTTTATTTTTTATTAATTAAACTATGACCAAACTTTTTGTTTATTATATAGTATATAGTATAGATATATATAGATAGATATAACTTAATAAACTATATTATATATTAAATTAGGTAATTAAATAATTGGTTATTAGATCATTTAGAAGACAATAAATAAATAATGGATATATATATTCAAAATTAAAAGATCCGCTACAATAAATAAATAGTGGATATATATATCCAAAATTAGAAGATCCGCTTGTAAATGTTTATTGGCGGGAAAAATTGTTGATGATAAAGGTGGTGGTGCCACATGGCAAATTGTGGTGCCAAAAACTTTTCTTCTATTATATATATAGATAGATATAGATAAATATAGATATAGATATAGATATAGATATAGATATAGATATAGATATAGATATAGATATAGATATATAGGGTAAGGATAATGCGAAAACTCTTTTTTTTGCGAAAACTTAAAAACTAACACTAAAACTTTTATAACTTTTACATACATTAATATTTTTCTATGAAACTTGCACCAAAAATCTTAAAATTCTATTGTCTTTGATTCTGGAAAAGAAATTGATATTTCGAAAAAAAAAAATAGTGCACATGTGTATTATTAGTGCACATGTGCACCATTTTCATTAGTACTACACAAATGAGAATTGTCATGCGAAAACATATTGTTTAGGTTAAAAACATTTAAAAAAACTAAAATATTCATAGAACTAATGATAATTCTACATATGCACTATAACTATTAGTTATAGTGCACATGTGTAGCATAAAATTTAAAAAATTTTAAAACGTTTAATATATTTTCAGAGTTAAAGATAACACAATTATAAGATTTATGGTGCAGTTTCTCTTTTAAAATATTAATGTATACGACACATATAAAGTGCTTTTTTATTAGTGCACATGTGCACTAATAAAAAATCACGAAAAACTAACAAAATTATAACGTATTTGATGCGATTTTTCTAAAAAAAACATTAACGCATACTATATGTATGAGCTTTATTATTAGTGCACATGTGCACTAATAAAAAAACGATGACACGTTAAAGTTTTTTTTTTTAATTTTTTCAAGAATTAAAGAACTCATAATTCTAAGGTTTTTTGTGCAAATTTTTTTTTTAAAAAAAAATATGATCGTATGAAAAAGTTATGAAGGTTTTAGTATTAGTTTTTAGGTTTTTGCAAAAAGATGTGGTTTTTACATGATCCTTACCCTATATATATATATATATATATATATATATATATATATATATATATATATATATATAGTTTTTGATACCCGTGCGACGCACGGGCGGTTTTAAAAAACGAATACAAAATTTAACATGTTATAAAAATGTAATTCGTTAATTAGAATTAAAGAAAAAAATTAAAATTCGACAATATAAAAAGTTATAAATTTGAAAAAAAAAGTATTTATATCCTCAGTTATTATGAATCAATATTAATTAATTTCAGTTTTTAAATTAGGATATGAGATATGCATTTAATGTCAATTACTTTGTTAAAAAAATGGTTAATGATTTTGTCAATTATTCAAACCAATTAAAAAAATATAAGGCAAACCATTTGAGCGGGAAAATGAAAAAAAGAATTGTTGTAGTGATGCCATGTGGCATTCAAGCTTTTCATATATATATTATATAGATAAAGTTAATGTAAGAATCATTATCTATTGTAAGAACTTAAAAACCAACTTAAATGAGAGATAGTTAAGTAATTTTGTCACTTTTGTAATTCTTCCACTACATTTCTGGTAAAGATTATATCAAATCGCTTGTTTTCTATTGTACAAACTTGTAAGAACCAAAGGAAAATTATTTCAAATGAAGTTTTTTTTTGGGTAATTTGATAGTTTTTTTAGTTTAATTTCACGTATACCAGATGACTTAAAAAAAGATTTTTTTACCTGTCCGACTATGTTGCATATATGCAACATTATATGTTTCATATGTGCAACATGATATGTTTCATATGTTTTATATGTAACATACCATGTTGCATATATGCAACATTATATGTTTCATATGTTGCATATATGCAACATAGTCGGACATACCAAAAAAAAAATATGATTTTTGTTTAGTTTTTTGTTTTTTTAGGTCGTTAAGTTGCAATCATGTGTATAGACATAAAGGAAAAAGGAAGAAGAAACACAAAAATTATCTAAATAACCTTCATTTAATTAAAATTTAATGGTTTTTACATTAGTTCTTAAGTTCTTACAATAATATTGGTTTGTACAAGAACTTTACCCTCCATATTCATTTTACTTTTACTGTTATGATAATATTCATGTAAAAGCAATGACTTTTTAAATATCCGCATAAAATTAATTACTATCTTATAAACCTTTAAGTATATCAATTAACACTTATCTTAAAATAATTTTTTAATTTATTTAAACTTCTTTACAGTTTATAACCAGTCATTTGGCCGAGTCGTATTTGTGATGATGGTAAGACTTGGCATGACGGCACTGAGAGGTCACGAGTTAGATAACTGAGCCAGACATGTTTTCCACACGGCCGTTCGTCCGATGTAGTTTTTCCTGGAAACTGACTAAACGGTGGAAATAATATTTAGTTGATCATTTAAAAAAAATACTCGGGTGGATTTGTAATATCTCACCCATGTTAACAAATTATTTAAATGGGACTTGGACTGACGATGCAACTTGCGGTCTATTTATCTTTAGTCTTAAAAGGATAGTTCGGTGGTAAAATAGTGACTTTCCAATCAAAAAATTATGAATTTAAATCCTCTAAGTTATAAAAGTGATGATTTTAGATCTTAAAAAAGGTCTATTTCTTTTGGATATTGCAATTAATTAAGTTCAGGTACACAATGTGGACGGTTTTCTTTTTTAGCTTAAATGTTCAATAAAATCAAGATTCTCTTATTATTAAATTACATATAATAACATGAAGGTAGTTCAAGTTCAATGAACTTTTCAATGAGACCTTATGATTATATTTGACCAACTTTTAAATTCAAAATTGTATATACATGTTAAAGCTTATTAAAACAATTTATGTAAATCATATTAAAAACAGGATTTAATATCACATTAGTTAAAGTTTTATTAACTACTATACAGAACAGGAGTTTGAGCTTGGTTAATATACATACTTTAGCAGTTTAGCTTGTGTTTTACTGTTTTAGAGCTTGAGTGACACCTACAGCTTTATAAACAAATTTTCATGAATATACATTCATTATCTACGGACACATTGCAAAAAAATATAATATTAATAATAACAATAATAATAATAATAATAATAATAATAATAATAATAATAATAATAATAATAATAATAATAATAAATTTAAATAATATAAACTATTGTTTATTGGACAACAGTTATCCCGCTAATTTTTTTTGTAATATATTAATCTTATCTTTATACTCTATTTTTCTTAATAATCTTTCCGTCCATCCCACTAACCGCCGTTACTATATGTTGACGTAAGCAAAAAATCATCCCATATTCAGCTGTCATGTAAGCAAAAAACTTAACGGTATTAAGTATTTTAACGGCGGGACCAATATTAGTAAATATGGTGAAAGTTAGGACAAGTGTGAGTGATTATTGAATGTGGAATTATTACCGGACAACCCTCAAAATTAAGTTAAGATTATTTAAAATCTGTTTTTCATATTTTTTATCATACGAACAGGAGAAATCCAAAAAAAACACAATGTCATAAAGTTTGCTGCGCAAGATAAAAAGCAATAACGTGAAACTCAAAACGCGTTTTAGTAACGAATTAGCTGTAGAGGGAAATGTCAAATCTGTTCAAGTTAAAACAAAATTCACTTGTTTATAAACACATGCATTACATTCCTTTATATTCTTTCCATTATTAGTTTCAAGTGTAGTCACTGAAATTTTGTGAAAAGACTTTTTTATCTTTTCAAATGAGCTTTAGGACTTATGTAAATTAATTATAAGGGCAAAGTTTTATTACAAACCAATATTATTGTAAAAACTTAAAAATTAATATTAAAATTATTAAATTTCAATTAAATAAAGGTTATTTAGATAATTTTTGTGCTCCTTCTTCTGTTTTTTTCTTCATGTCTATACACATGATGGCAACTTAACGACCTAATAAAACAAAAAACTAAACAAAAATTTTTTTTTTGTATGTCCGACTATGTTACATATATGCAACATATGAGACATATAATGTTGCATACCATGTTGCACATATGAAACATAAAATGTTGCATATATGCAACATGGTATGTTTCATATAAAACATACCATGTTGCATATATGCAACATTGTATCTTTCATATGTTTCATATATGCAACATAGTCGGACAGGCAAAAAAAAACTTTTGTTTTTAAGTCATCGGATGGATATGAGTGGATATACGTGAAATTAAATTAAAAAAATATCAAATTACAAAAAAAAAAACTTCATTTGAAATAATTTTCCTTTGGTTCTTACAAGTTTTACAATAGAAAACAAACGATTTGATATGATATTTACCATAAATGTAGTAGAGGAATTAAAAAGAAATGACAAAATTACTTAACTATCCCTCATTTAAGTTGGTTTTTAAGTTCTTACAATAGATAATGGTTCTTACATGAACTTTACCCTTATAATGCATATTTTAAAGCATAATTTATTTATTTCTCATTATATTTCGTATTTAAACTTTGAGTAAATTACATCAATGGTCCCTACGGTTTATTTAAAATTTTGAATTTGAGCCATAATCTTTGATGTTTGAATTTACAGATTTGATGCTTAGATTTTGTTTTCTATTTCTATTTCATCTAGCAGATGGTTGCTTAAATGGAATTCTTATGTATACCATAGGAATTTTGAAAAACACGAGCCCTATATGTTACGTATAGACCTATATGTGATGTATATGAGCGGTGTAACATATTTGACCAAATATAAGAACCCTATACGTCACGTAGAGGCCCATACATGACGTATAGGTCTCAACCTTGGAGTAAGTGTGTCAGAGGATGTCGGGTGTGTTATTTTGAATTGGGATTTAAGAGTTGAGATTTAGGGCTTCACTGGTGTGTATTCTCCCCGTATAGACCTATACGTGGAGGATAAGGTAATTTTTTTTTTTTTTGTTTATTATCACTAGGGGGTGTACATGATCCAGTTTCAAACCGTTAGCTCGATCATCGGTTTGTAGTGTAAGAAATCTAATGTTAAGACCTATATGTGAATGTCGGTTCTAGTCATCTCGATCATCGGTTTGAAAGTATATAGATAATCCGTAATATATATTTGAATGTTACGCATGTAAAACTAGGTGTTTGTTTCGCATGTTAAACTACTCGTTAAACTAGGTATTGTTTTGATAATATCTACATTTACATTCATGTGTTTTTATTATAAAACTAGTTTTGTTTTATTTATCGGTTTGAGATGTAACAAATATACAGATAATGTGCATTATGTATTTGAAACTAGGTGTATGTTTCGCGTGTTAAACTACCCATAAACAAACAAACATCATATACAACCATTACAAATAACCAACAAACACAACCAGTACAAATACAACCAAACGAACACAACCATCACAAACACAACACAACCGTTGTAAATAAAACTGCATATATAAATATAACGAGTCTGTACATATAAAAAAAAAAATACAACTCTATCTAAAACAACCATATACCTAATCGACCATCCTGTTATCATCGACGTCATCATCATCAGAATGATGTGTAGCACTACCAGACGTGCCAGCACCAGACATGCCAGCACCAGACGTACTAGCACCAGACCCACCCGGACCAGACGTGCTTGCACCAGGGTGGCCAAACAGTGAAGGTGGTGGTATAAATGGGATACCGGAGGCCTTCCTCCGCTCCATCTCGGAGGCTACCAATTACCACACGAAAATCCAGTCATGGTGCCTCTTTCGGTCCAAACATCTCTTGAAACATGAAATGGGTCTCGCGAGGCAACCACACGACATGATATACGCACGAAGGATGCTAGGGCCGCGCCGGAGTTCCATGATCTACCACCGGCTCCTCATGCGCTCACTGATCTACCGCCGGCTCCTTCGGTGTCTTTGCCATATCCGATGATGGACATGGCAATCAGCCGATGCATATAACGGTATAAAGGGTCCCATATGTGGAAGGTCCTACGGTCGCTCCCAGACGCATGATTTCCAATCGCAGGCCACCATGCCTGCAAGTCATCAAATGGCCGCTACCATAAAGCCTTAGTGTATATCGGTCGGTGCGTTTGCTCCGTTGTATACAGGCCGCTAAGAACGCCAAACCATCTAAGAGATATACGATGCTCCACTCCAAACAAATTGAATGTAATCTCTGCCTCTGCCCGACTTGCACCAATCAGCTCCACATCTCCTTTTAGCCCTCATACCGCACGAGGTGTAAATACAAACATACAGTAGAACTCCACGGTAATATCCTGATGTGCGGGCAAGTCCATAGAGCATAGACGATCCCAGGGGCCACCCTCCTCCTCGATAATCTCTCAAACCGAATCTCGCACGCCGACCTCCTCTAAAGACTACCATGAAATAGTGGTGTTGTGCCCGATCTCCATCTATCTGGTCTGGAGAAACCGATCGTTCGCTGGGGTAACTTGCTGAAAGTTAAGGTGTTGGTAATCGTCCAATGGGTCTTGGAACTCCTCTGAATCAGAACTAGACATATGTGCGTATAATTTCATAGTTGTTAGTATTTATAAAATTTATTTATTAATATTTATATTGTTTAGAGCTTAAACTTATTTTTATGATTTATGTTTTCGGTTTGAGGCTTTATGATTTTGGTTTTTAGGGTTTAATGTTTATTTATTAATATTCATATAGTTTTGGGTTTACGATTTATAATTTAGGGTGTACGGCTTAGGTTACTGTTAAGGGTTTAGGCCGGGTTTAGTATGTAACCTTTAGTGTTAAGGATTTAGTGTTAATATTTATAGAATTTATTTATTTATTTTTATAAAATTTATTTATTAATATTTAAATAATTTAGGGTTTAGAGTTTAAGTGACATAATTTAATAGTATATCCAACAAACGAAACAAGCATCAATCACATAAACAACACAATTTTCATAGGGACAACAAGATGTCACAAGCCATATAGAGATACTTCATTGTAAGTACAACTAACATCAATCGCCATTAATAACCATCCAGAATTTATCATAATTAATAAAAACGTTAATGTAGGCGTGTACACATTAAACAGGCCGGAAGCGAACCAGGTTACGCTATAAAGTCCTACAACATGAATTTACGCTATAAAGTCCTATAACATGAATATATGACAAGGTAATTATTTTGATAAATTGTGCAATAAAGTCCTACACATGAATATGCCAAGGTAACCCAACTTAACCGGTGAATATGCGTAACCCAAAATCATAAAGTCCTAAACAACACCATTGAAAACAACTATAAGAATATAGATAAACAACATGCAAATTTATAATTGTAAACTTACGCTATAATCGAATAGAATCAATAACAATGAGCTTCCATCCAACGATAATTTTCATGTTTGACCCCGACATCTCATATTGGTATGGCAAATGCAACCGTCAACGCCAATTACTTTTTTAACGGTAAAAATAGAGAATTTTATTCAATTCTGGTAATTAAATTGCTCTTATAACTAGTTTAACGATTTAAACAGGAATGTTTAGTTAATTGATGAAAAAAGGAGAGAAAATAAAGACTAAGAATCAAATGTATAACTTTTTATAGATTAAGGATCGAAATTCATAATTTTAAACGAACCACAGGGGCATAAATGTAACTTACTCTTAAACTTTTAATTTTCCTGGCTGTATTTTAAGAGATGCCCTACAGGCTACAACTCAATAGTCAATTCTAAACCTTAATTTCTAAAAAATTTAAATAATAATCTTTCTATTTAATTTCTCTCTTAATTTGTCTTTTTGTCAAATTGTGTTCTATAAGATACTTGGGTGCTCCTCTCTTCCCCTCCCCTTCTTGATCTTTCTTTGAACACGAAAACACAGAAAATTAAAAGGAGAATATATGGAAGAAGTACCATATTTATGGAGTCATCAAGAGGTTGGTCATCATTCATTTATCTTTGCTCTTCATATAGTAATAAAAATATATACATAAATCATGCTTTTATAATTACTTCATTGTAGGCAGAAGAATATATGCTTTGTGCTTAACACAATTTAACCAAAATTCCAACATTTCTGAGATTCTTAGCAAATTGTCATTGTTTACATTTCTTGAATTCTAGATCTGAAGAAAATGAATTCTGAAATTAAGGTTTTATTTCTTTAATCTTTCCTCTACTTAACTTTCTTGTGTTTTTTTTAATTGTTTTTTTTTTTTAATTCCAAGAGCTTCCAAAAAGATAAATTAATATTCCTGTTGTTTGCAAATCATCATCTTGATTAATTATAAAGTGTATTGTATTTCAGATTACAATTTAGGGTTTTTGTTTCTCTTCTGGTATCTTTGTTGGATTACTCCATGTGAAGATCTTGAATTTCTTTTGTTTGTGTGTGAAAAAAAACACATCTTAGTATGTGTATTACTTTCTAGTGTGATAAATCACATTTAATTTGCAAGCTCCAATTAATATTTGATTTATCCTTAATGGATTTATAAATTTTGCATTAATTAGTTAACGTGTACGCGTGTTTTCACCGGTTAATTGTGTAGTTTTATTTTTCTCTCTTTCTTTTTCTTTTTCTTTTGATTTTTTTTTTTTAAATTGTTTCTTATATCTTGTTATGCTAAATTACTAGTGGTCAATACACGAAAATTAGTTTGCAATCGTTCAAATCAAATTTAATTTGCAAGCTCCAATTAATATTTGATTTATCCTTAATGGATTTATAAAATTTTGCATTAATTAGTTAACGTGTACGCGTGTTTTCACCGGTTAATTGTGTAGTTTTATTTTTTTCTCTTTCTTTTTCTTTTTCTTTTGATTTTTTTTAAAATTGTTTCTTATATCTTGTTATGCTAAATTACTAGTGGTTAATGCACGACAATTAGTTTGCAATCTCAAATAATGTTTAAAAGACAATAATTTAACAAACTATATATATCTTTTAAAAGTTATTAATTTGTTTTTCTTTCTTATGCTAAAACCAATCTTTGTAATTCTAAGATCATCAATGTGTGTTCATCAGTTCGATTTTTGGTTTACTCGGACTATTCGAATCGAAATAAATAATTATATATAATATAGTTTTACGTCAAATATGTGAGTCGAATCGATTTAAATATCACAAATTTCGGAAAACATTTATTAAATCTTGTGTGTTTTTGGGAAACTATAGAGCAATGATGAACTTAAGCTCAAGATTCATTACACTGCACTTGAACTAGAAGCAGTAAAAGCAAAAGCAAATGAAGAAATGAACAAAAACACGGAATCAGTGAAACAATTGTTACACCTTTTAAAACTTGTTTGTCATGAAAGAGATGAAGCAAAAGATCAAATACAAAAGCTACTCAACAAGATTAGGCATCCAATAAACAAATCCATAGTCCACGATCACTTTGCGATTGATCAAGTTCATCAACATCATCCTATCCCTTTTATCAAACCCGCAAATGCCAACTCAAGTGTTGCAGAATCAAGTAGTATCCCACAAATGGATCGTGCCACTTTCGTGATGGAGAGTTTGATCAAAGGAAAGCCCTTGCCACAAAAAGGGAGCTTACTAAAAGCGGTTATCGAAGCGGGTCCGCTTTTGCAAACGCTATTTGTGACAAACCCTCTTCCTAGTTGTGGGAAGATGTCACCACAGCAGTTCTACAATGGTGCTCAGAATCAGACCACAAAGTGTTATGGAAGTTTTTCTCAAATTAGTGGTGGTGGTGGAAGTGTTTTGAGTTTTAATGGAATAAGTTCTAGCAACTTTGAAGGGGGGATTTTGGGAGCAAGTTGTCCTACGGGTAGTAACTTTGGTCCGGTTGAAAAGAGGCAAAGGATTAGATAAGTTCATGAAAAAAGGTTGTTTTTCCCTTTCCTTTTGGCACTTTATTTTTTTTTCTCTTTTTGTAAAGGAGTTTAATGGGTTTTGAGTCTTTTGACGGATGGATGATGGGTGTACATGATGAATGACATTTTTAGGGTTTTAGTTTGAATTATATAGTGGTTTTCTACTTTTTATGTGATGAATCATTGGCATGTAGTTTTCTTTATTTTTCATTCGAATAAAACTAAAGTCATAGCTAGCTAGCTACCGAACCTTATCAAATGAAATATTTAAAATGAAAGACAATTGATAGAATATGAAGAACTTAATTTGTGTCTAAATTTTATGAAAGGTTATGAAAATATTATTAATGGATGTCTTTTTATAGATTACATAAAATTTAGTTTTTAAGTCTTCTAATCAAACAATAATTTATACTTAACCCTATTAAGTAAAAACTCTAGAACTTGATACCAATTTTCCATGGATATGATGTTTTCTATGGATAGTAGGAACATTAATACTAGAGAATGATGTGTATTTTCCATTAGAGGAAAAAAAAAGTACACATAACACTACAAAATATAAGATTATTAGCGGCGACATATGTCACACTATTGCTCAAAATGTCATCGCTCTGTGTGTCGCCACTATTGACACGCGTCTTATGAATATTATGATATCCTAGGTATATGACTCACTTGATGATGATACATGATTATCTTTGGAAGGTTTAAAGTGTCATAATAATAATGTAGATTAAGTTCTCGAGAATGTTATGATTGTTGTATACTTGTATACACATTAATTTGGATCCGAATACGTTATGATTCTTTGTGTACGTTAATTGCTTAAATATAAGCAGAAGTCCATATAAATCCACAAGATAGTTGAATACGTGAAGGTGTCTGAAACATCTTATCTATAATCCTTGTGCACCATTAAACATCACATGGTGATTATGATATATCAATAAGCTGTGGATCATAATGGTAAAGTATAGATTGAAAATAGATTAAATGTTGTAATTTTGAATTGATTTGTTAAATGATTAAGTTTATGCATCAAGCTCCTTATGAGTGAATGCATATGCATAATTGGGCAAGATGAAAATTAGTCCATAATGGATCGTAGATGGATTATAAATGCCTAAAGCATTTGTATTAAGCCTTGAGAAAATTTTATGTAAATTTAACATGTTTTGTTTATGGAGTATGGACTAAAAACAATTTTATTAAGTTTGATATTAACTCATGATTAACTCGGGATACAAAGATATAAGTATCATGTAAATGGTCAATCTATCAGAAGAACAATCTTGACTTTGTAGTTATTATAGTATATGTTGATTATATCTCATGAAGATGCCACACATTTATATGGTAAATATATATTTTTATATCCATTAATCAGAAAATGTTAAAGAGTATAATTAGGAAACATACTCATCCACCATATTGATAAAGATTGTCAGATTACTTGATACATAAAATGACTATTTTTTGAAGAATGAAAAAAATATGGATGTGGAAGTACTACAACCACGTGCACTTGTTGCATTACCATATCATTTATCTAAATATATTTGCATGATATTATGTCTCATGATGAGACACTGAAATGCATTAAAATATTTTAAAGGTATAGGTTTATATTTTAACTAATCCAATGAAACAAGTTTTGTTAGTCATTCAGATGCAGGTAATATATACAACATCATTTTGGACTGTGTTATCTACCATTGGAAATGTCGCTTTTCTACCCTAACCGGTTATTGGGTTAGCTTGGAAACACACTTCACTAAAGTTTAGGAGTTTTATATGAAGATCATATAACATCGGTTGCTAAAGGAATTGCACATCAAGGAATTAAGAAGCAAATAAACCACTACAAAAGTACTGAGCAAACAACTTAAGGAACTGAACCTCATGAAAGGATCAAGAAGATCGATGCTACTCACATAAATGATACATGTCAAAATGAGGGGGACACAATACGCGTTGCACTCTTTTTCCTTTAGCTATGGTTTTATCTCACTGGGTTTTCCTAGCAATGTTTTTAATGAGACAACATCCTGAAACGTATTGACAAAATAATATATTTTTTCTCTTTCATTATATGGATAGTCAAGAGGGAGTATTATAATAATTATTATGACTATCTATGTTCCTATGTATTCTTTTGTATGATTTTGTTGCATTCATATCTTATGTCCTATATATAATGGTTTGTTGTATTTGATAGATGATCAATATATAAATAATATAAGTTCTATCTAATCTCTACTCTCTCTTCTAATATACTTCATATGTTCTTATCTCTATACATATATAGATTAGATAGCTAATGGGCTCTATTTATTCAACAATTTACATATTATTTAAATAATTTATTGATTGAAGAATTGATGTAGCTAAAGTTTAAAAGAGTATTGTTCAAATATTGAAGTCAAAAGATGGGACCAATCATGACGAAAAGTTGCAATCCTAGTTGATCTTCATTCGACATTAGAAGTATATTGATTTTTTCCAATAACCGAATACTTTTGTCTGTAAATACTGCATACTTGATTCCATCCATATATCGATTTGATTCCCTCAAATTAAGATGGGCTTATCGTTCGCACTTGGGCTTTCAAATTAAGATGGGCTTTTTGATAATCAACCAAGTTATACATTGTTTTTTTAATTAATCTGAACCTGAGTGTAATATATTGTTTACAACTTCAGTTTATGTTTTATACAATTTTTTGTTTTAATCAAATTAAATCAAAAAGCCGATTTTAATTTAGTTTTCTTGTCTACTTAAATAATCAAATAAGAGGTATAACACTGACAGTATGATTCTCGTGGATACAATACCTGACTTTCCCTAACTATCTAGGTTAATTAGGTTTTTGCATAATCCTAACGCCATGTCATCACTTGATCGAAATTCCATCCTTGCTTTGTTTTACCTCGATCCCAAAAAAAATAGTTTAGCAACCCAAGATCACTCATCTTAAAGTGAGATTTCATCTCTTTCTTGAATTTTTGTATATCCTCTACCGCTTCCTAGTGATGATTAGGTCGTCTATATAGGTTCCGGTAACTAGTATTCGATTGTCGCTTGTAAACAGCTTGCTGCTGTTTACATCTTGGAATGATTTCTTTTAGTGCTGAAGTAAACTTAGTATTCCATGTACACTTGCTTAGAAAGCCCACTTTAGGCCATAGGCTTAATGTTTCGTGGCGGGTCAACTAGTTTTCATATCTATTTTTTCTCGATTGATACATTCTCATTCTCATATCTATCTTCCAATGATTTTCTCTAATAACTTCTCGGAAATTCTTTGACTTGTCATGAATAGATAATAAGAGGTGTTCGTCTTCTATAGCGGCTCCTTGGTTTGATGAACTTCAATCACAAAATCTGCCAATTTACCTAGTAATTTAGTTGTTCCATTTGATTTCTTCAAAATTGTTTCATGATACAGCTTCTGGACTGAAGCCCATTTTCTGTCACTTAATTACTTTTCAATTTGTCATGTTTCTGTTATAGTGTAGTTAGGCCCAGATGTATAGTCTCGGCCCACCTATATTCGCATGGCCAAGTTGAAATGTTGGGCTCAACAATAAATTTAGTACTCCAACTCTCCAAGCTTGACTTGCATTACAATCTTTTAAATAGTTTTCCCAGTTGTAGCCCATTGTTTCATCGAATTTTACATTTTGGATCACACATGAACTCATCTTGTAACTAAGTCAAACATCCGGGATATGATCCCCAAAATAAATATGTATGGAAGCTATAATTGTAAACCACAATTGAATCTATGAAAGCATAGGTTGATACATTCCTCTTCCTCTTAGTCTCGACTCTAGGGATCATCTTTGATTAGTTGGTTACACTTAATGCTCTTTCGTAGTTTTTTGGGCTTCGATTTTAGGTTGTTTAACTGGTAAGGGCATGAAGTATTCTGGTAGTGAGTTATGGAGTTACTGGGCACAACCCAACTCAAAATGTAGAGATATGATAGTTGTGAGTTAGAGATGTAAGTTGTTTGTTTCTTTATTATTTAAATAAAACTTTTAATTAAATAAATAAATTATTGACAACATGTTATTGGAGGAAGAAAGCCACCCACCCAACTCTAATATGCGAGTTTTTTCACGTCAAAAACTCACGTGTATCCAACTCACACCAGAAAGGGGCGGTGTTTCACGTAGTAAGTTGGACTCATGTCCCAACTCACACACCTATACCTATGTCCTAGTAGTATAAAAACCGGTTTTAAGTTTTGCTTTCCTTTGGTTTGGCTCTCGATGTTTAGACCGGTCTTTTAGTTTACAAGACTGGTTTTCTTTTTTGATGTAATCGTTGTTGGGGTTTTGACGTCTGCTAGTTTCTTGCTAGCAGTTTACTGCCTGTTTTAATAATATTGCCGTTCAAAAAAAAAAATTTCTGATTTTCTGTAGGCCCCTTCTGATTGTCAAGAGTCAAAACTATACTTTTATCTTTCAAAGTCAAAACATTTGTCATTATTTCACTCTCTCACTAAGGTAGATATGCATGTGAACTCTTCAAAGAGTACATGAATTGACTTGGACCAACAAGTTGCTGTGACAGCTTTATATAATAGCAACTCTGTCGATTGGTCGCAAACATTAAATCGTTGAACATTCAATACTTCGGCGTGAAGTTTTATTATTAGGGTGGGCGGTATGGGGGATAAGTTTTTTAGGATAAGTAAAATGGGATAAGTTGATGGACCAATAGGAGAGTGACACAGGAGAGAGAAAAAAATATATGTCTTTTTTGTTTTTTGAAGTGGTATGGGTGGGATAAGTTGAGTAGGATAAGTTGGGTAGGATAAGTTGGGTTGGGTGGGAAATTTTGTTCCTAAAATCATCGGCAACCATCGGCAACTAAATGCCGATTTTCTTGTTTTTTTTTGCCGAATTCTACATGCCGAATGGGTTGGTATACATTTGCCGAATTTGCCGAAAAAGTTGGGATGCCGAATGTTGGTTGCCGAATTTTTTTATACCCCATACCGCCCATGCTTAGTGTTGTATCTTTAAAAATAATATCCAAGTTGTCGCGGAACCACACTTTTTAGTTTTTACTAATAGGGTTATCATAAGGTTAGGGACTAACGATTTTTTTTTTAAAAAGGACTCGGGTTTTATATATAAAATTTAATAAATCTTAATGAGTAGAGGATTAACAGATCCTCTTGACAATCTTGTCATTGCTCATGTATCTAAGAGTCTAAATATAAATGGTTTAAATTCAATCTAGTGGTAAAAATGTATGTTTTTTACCCGGAAGGCAAGAAGGTGTTAGATTCGAGACCCACTTAAGACGTGAAGTACGTTTAGGGTGAAGCTATGGCGAGGAAATTTGGAAGGTCTTTGACGATGAGTCCTTGGTAAAAACTTTCACTAATCAAAATTTTAATTTTTAAGATTAAAGCCCTGATATAATCCTCGCTTGTTTGTGATTGACAACTTACATCTTTCCCTTACATTTCTCTCTATGTTAAAAACATAATACTCACTTATATATTTGTATGAAAGAAATGCATTTCCTTCTTACACATGTATATGCCACACAAGTTTATGATAATTTATGAGGAATTGGATTTTCCCAAGTTTTATTTGATGTATTTAGTTCTTGACTATTTAGGTTTCAGACTTTCAGGTACTCTACTTTGTGGTATTTTGTTAGTTAATTAAATTGCGTGTTGACTTTAAACAAAGATATGGAGTTTGAGTTTTCTTTACCATATAATGATTCTTATTAAGTTTCTTATTTACACACACTAACTTCTCATGAATTGTCTCCTTTAGGGTTTATAACATATATAGAATTAGGCACTGGCTTTCTATTTTTTTTTCACATGCAGATCAGCTCAAAGTAATGAAATTTATCTCAATCTTGTATTTCATGAACTAAGAGTTATGCTTTTGGTTGACCATAATATAATATCTATGATTTTAGCCTGCAGATAATTGGATAGGATTTTAACAAAACAACTTAAGAAGGAGATGATTTTGTGCATCTATCAAGTTTCTTCTGCTATCTACATACATATGTTTAATGAAAAAGCAAATAATCGCACTACAAATTTGCCGCTAAACCAGGCAAAAAGCGGTGTGGAGCTGTCTTCGTCAACCACATGCCCAAGATTTCCTCCATGCTCTCCCCATTGACGGGCTCGGGCAGCGCATGTCGTCAGTCGAATACCGATCTATCCTCAAGTACCGGCTTATGATACCCCTCTTTCCCGCGGACGAGAAGTGTCCTGTTTGCCACAAGGCGTGTTTGGACTCGTTTGGGGAGCACGCGGTTCACTGTAAAGATCTCCCGGGTTCAAGTACGGTCATGACTGGGTCCGGGATGTGCTATTTGACATTTTCAGAAAGGCTGGGATTTCAGCCAAGAAAGAAGCCCCCGTCAACTTCTTAACTGACCCAAAAGAGGGGCGTTCGACCCTTAGACCAGCGGACATCCTGGTGTTTGGGTGGTCAAGGGGGAAGCACGCTTGCATCGATCTGACTGGGGTCTCTCCCCTTGTGTGCTTTGGCTATGGAGTTTTCACGGCGGGGCAGGCTGCTGCTAGGGCGGCTGCGGGTAAGGTGGACAAGCACGAGAAGGCATGTCTCGAGAATCAGCATGTGTTTGTCCCCTTTGCTTTTGACACGTTCGGGCACCTCGCGTCTGAGGCTGCGGACACGCTCGGGCAGATCCAGAAGGTTATGCATGGACATATAGTGACTCCTAGAGCTAAGAAACTTGTTTTTATCCGCTTAGGTTTTGCTATTCAAAAAGGGCTTGCGGCGCAGCTTGTTGCCCGGTTGCCCCGTATGTCGGACTGAGTTGTAACCTTTATTTGGGTTGTTGATATATTTAAAACTAAAATTCTCTAATTACAATAATACTAGGTTGTTTACCTTTTTTAAAAAAGTTGAGAAGAATAGAGACGAGTGATTAACACAATGCGAGAGACTGTATTGATTGAATAACAAGATTAAAGACGCAAGTGTATAGTGAAATTACAGAGTGAATCAAAGACCCCTAAAACTATCAACTAAGCTAGTATTTATAGGCTCCGATGATCCTCTTGTCAAACTGCTCTTGCACCGTTGCATCAGTCTCAAACCTGTAAAATCACACATGCACAGAAACAGTTTTGAGAGGACTTGAATAAAACCTGGTCGGATGTGTAAAATACATCCAAAACACCATTTACTTCATCATTTATAAAGAATGAGTGACTTAATTAATTGTATGTATAATTAAGTTTGTTTGACGAACGAGCAGTTGTCTCAGCGGTACCAAGGCAATGATGGGAGAATCATGACCAAGAGGTCACGGTTCAATCCCGGAGCCGTCCAGTTTTAGCATCTAGTGTTAAAGTTCGCTTGGTGGGTTTTCTTGAGAGAAATGTTTGGATGTGTCTCGGTCCCCTAGCACCCTTGAGAGTATAGTAATGCTCCATGCTCTCTCGAGTGTGGGTGACCTTTTACACCATGGGAATCCCAGGATGGAAGGTGGTTTCATGTGGCGGTCCTAAAAAAATGTTTTCGTAGCAATAATGGATGCTTTTAATGGTCGTATTATACATCTATAAATGTACCACTTTGGAGCCGAATGGTCTTTTAAATATATCATTTTCTATGGAAGAATGGAGATAGATAAACTATACTCAACAACAATAGCAAAAAGTTTGATTGTTTCTTTTTGATGTTATAATTAATATAGTCTTTTAAGGATCAGAACCAATTGATTTGAGCAAGAACACCATTCTAATTGTACTCAATTCTATACTGAAGATCAAGACAAAGTGCTTCACGTAGTTGATTAGTTTAATTAGATCTGCATATTTGACAGTGGAATGTCTTTGTTAGACTTAAGAACAAAGATAAAAGTCTCCCATGTAAGAATGAGGAGAAAAAGAAAAAAGTAAATTACACTTTCCAACTTACACTAATACAACTAATGATCTATTGCTTTTACTTGTGTTGATGATAGACAAGAAGTAATTGTTACGCTTAATCATTACTATTCAATTCTTACGTTGTTAACATCAATTTCATAATAAGACTATAATAAGACTAAACTAGTACTCAACTACTTATAAAATACTTGCTACGTATGTATATCAGATTATCAATACGACGAGACTATAATTTTTATATTATATTAATCCACTACGGTTATACCGTTATACTTTTATGGTATTGATGTGTAGGATATAGCAATTGTTAGTTATTGGTTTCTTGACATTTAATGATCGTTTCTAGTTTTTTATTCGTTTTTCCTCCAAGATATAAAAAATATATTATCTTTAATAATTAATAATGTATAGCTCAAATTTGTTATATTATCTTTAATAATTCGTTTTTCTAGTCATACCAATAATGCTGCATATATAGTTTACAAGCCATTTTATGTGTCCAATTATTTTGTTTATTTTTTTTTTGAGTAAACTTCATTTTTAGTCCCCAACGTTTGCACATTTTAACAATTTTAGTCCCAACTTTTTAAAAGTCTCAATTTTGTGTCTCACATTTTTTTTTCAATTTTGGTCTCAACGTTAACAGTTGTTTAAAGAGCCGTGAGACTGCCCTCATGTGGTCCCCACATGAGGTGTACTTTTCTCATTTCCGTTAGTTTTAACTCATACTTTAAAACAAACGGAAATAACAAAAATACTCCTCACGTGGGGACCATGTGAGGGCGGTCTAACGACTCTTTAATCGATTGTTAACGTTGTAACCAAAATTGAAAAAAAAAGAAATGTGAGACACTAAATTGAGATTTTCGAAAAGTTGGGACTAAAATTGTTAAAATGTGCAAACGTTGGGGACTAAAAGCGAAGTTTATTCTTTTTTTTATAATCAAAATTTAAATCGTTTTTTAGTTACCGTTATCTTTAGAATCTAATTTTATGTGATTCACATTTCATCCGTTATTAGTTTTTATTTTTACTTTTTATAGATTTTCTAATTGTTTTATAATTCTTTTTAAATTCTTTTTAAAAGCAATTCATTGGTTTTAGTTACACACCGTTGTTTTTTAGTATGTAAAATTTTATAGTGCTACTAGTTGGCGGGATGCGCGCGTTGCGCGCTTGTTGTGGTGAATCGAATGAACGTTATTTTTTAATTTTACCGTTTGACCCAGTAAAAATAAAATTTCTCATCATTTGTTTTTTAGAAAAACGTGAACTCTTTTCATGTAGGGCCAGGTAACGCCCATTAAAGGTGGTTTACAAAATGTTTGGCCTTAGAACATTCACAATAGGTTCTTTATCCTTATCCTTATATTTATATTTTTTCGTAATTTTTTCTCTCTCTTTCACTCATAACTATAATTAAATAATATTTTGTTATTCCCTTATCGTTACATTTTCTCTCTTTTTCTCTCACATCAAACCTTAAATTTTACCAAATCAACAAATGTTTTTTTATTAATTTTACAGATAAACAGTAAATTTTTCTCTCTCCTCTACTCACAACCACTTATAACCAAACATCAAATTTTAGGGCATACACTCACATAATTATAAGAAACTTGCTGTGAATGCTCTTATATATGTGCTGAAATAACTTGTAGCATTCCAATATGATTTTCAATGCTTAAATAACTTGTATATACAGCTTGGTTGGAAGTACTTTACAAATAATATTCACTTAATGGAACGATCAAAAGAGAGAAATTAAAAAAAAAATTAAAATGGTTACTATTCACTTTAAACACTATTCATTTAGTTGTCTATTGTATATAGAGTAATATTTAACCTTATTTTAATTTTAACTTTAGCGTCATTACATTACTTTGTTAACATCAATTTTATAATAAGATTAGACTAGTACTCAACTACTTATGAAATATTTTTGCTACACATATCAATACGACTAGACTTTAATTTTTATATTATATTAATCCACTATGGATGGTATTTGTGTAGGATATAGCAATTGTTAGTTATTGGTTTCGTGACATTTAATGATCTTTTGTAGTTTTTTATTCGTTTTTCCTCTAAGAGATAAAAAAATATATATCATCTTCAATAATTATTAATGTATAGCTCAAATTTGTTATATTTTAGATAAGTCAAACTTCAACAAAAAAATATTACACGTGACTAATTAAATTAGATGAAAACTTAAATACAATGCGACTTTAAAAAACACAAACTGAAAGAAATAAAATTTGATCAGCAACGTAGGAGTCTCACCAAGGGTTCTAATTGAACACTGGTTCCCCATTTTCTAAGTTTTTGGGGGCTACAACCGAGCTGTCTAAATATTTTGATGAAATGTTTATAGTTATGTGTTAGATTGCATGTTCTTGTTATATGACAAACTGAGTGGGGGAGGGGGGGGGGGGGGTCTGCACTGCAAGTCATTAAGTTCCGTTAAGGACGGACGGGCTCAGGGCATATATATGTTTAGATCAGATCTCGTTAATAGTGTTCTCTCATACATAGATGGTGTCGTTATTATACATGTTTGAATGATATATATTATATATGCTAGCATACGTATCAGGAGTGTCCACGGTCATGATGTGGCAACGAAGGATGAGACTTGACTTGCATGAACTGTAGATACTAACATGCACACATAAAACAAATATTATCGAGTCAATGGCCACGACTCACCACCAACTTTGTTGTTAACACTTTTAGCTCTTGTTGCAGGTAGCAGGTTACTAGGATATAAGCGAAAAAGAAATTAATAAGGTCCAAGGCAGAATGAAATGTGTTAGCTAGCTTGATAGATAGTTATACTAGTTAAATGTTAAGAACTATGTATATAAAACTCCTACAACTATGTATACAAGTTACCATATTAGTCCCTATACTATGATTATTAACCCACTAAACCTTATACTATTTATTACGTACCTAACAAACTGGGACCAAATGACGTGTGTAATGTATTAAGCCTTTTGTACCTAATGTAAAAGATTTAAAGTTTTAATTTTATAGTGAAATTGAGTATATAAGTTGTATATATGCATTTGAAACTAATTTTATAGTAAAATTGAGTATATAAGATTTAAAGTTTTAATTTTATAGTGAAATTTTACGTAAATCACACGAAGAAAATTCACAACTTTTTAGTCTCAAAGGAAACTCACGAATAAAGATAAAAAAAAAGGAGATAGAATGCCCATCTCTATTTGAAACTAATTAACTTAACCCTAAACTATTCTAACCAAGAAAAACCAAAATAAAGAAATGAAATCTAAACACAGTCAACCCTTTACCAAATTGAATAACCGAACTAGAATTCAAATAAATAAAACCTTTACCCATTCGGTTTTAGATGAATAGAGCCTCTCTTCTCAAAAGATATAGTTAAAATATAGTATGAAAATATAACAAACAAGATTCAAGGCAAACAAGGATACAAGGGTGCCACATTAATATATATAGTAAACACATGCAAATAAAGAAAATAAGTGAGTTGTAGGTCAAATTTATATAGTTTTGGCTATATATGCAGGCCCTCTATATATATTATCACTCAAACATATTCAAATTTATATGGTTTTTGTATTACTTTTAATAATATATAATAGGGTTGGTTTAAGTGTAGGAAAAAAAAAGTAGAATAAGTTGACCAGGAGTCGAATAAGTTGGCTAAACTTTTGTCAATGCGGTTGGCAATAAGTTAGCAATAATTAAGTCGCCAATAAATTCTACACGGTATGAGATCTTTTCAAGTCAATGCAGGTAAAGGGACGCTATCGATCTATAGTTTCTAGAGAAAAAAAGTTCAATGAACTTATAGTTAAAAGTTGATGAAATTGATGTATGAATATTTTTTTAACGGCTAAAATAATAACACATATAATTTGTAGGATTTGAACATATAACATTTTTATTTTAAGAGTCACCACTTTACAAACATGTTGTCCCCAACGTATTATAAGTATTTGAAATAGGACCATAAAGGTGGAGGTGATGGGAGATTAGGTCAAACTAGCATAATTAATAAGACAATGTCACCTCAAAAACTAAATAATATACCATCGTATACTATGCACAAGTATATCACAATTTTTTTTTTACACAGCTCATATACAGCCCCAAAAACATAAGTTTAAAAAGGGGAGCTAACGGAACTCACAGTAATCTCGGATGATGCAAACACGCTTAATGGTAGCAAGCAATGCCCAACTCTTGTCAAGCAAGCAACTTCAAGAAACCTAAACAATTATAGGTATTCTATAAACTTTTGATTCTATTCATAATAATATTAAAAACAAAACCTAGCTTCTCGATTGAAAATCTCAGCACCCGATCACATGACTTTGAAAGGTTTAACTAACATGGGACTACTCGGGTTATCTTTACGGATCTCATTTAGTTTGAGTAATATCAGTCCCAACCCGAGCCCCATGAACCCTTAATTATTTGATGTCAAAATACTCAAGTCAAGCTTCCTGTTCCAGCCGTATTTACAGTCTCAGAATACGGTCTAGTGACCCAATACGGCCGGACAACACTTGGCCAATACAGCCATATTGCTCCTAGTCACAGATCACTTAAAACTTCTTGATTTGCTATCAGGGGCGGACCTCTATAAGGTCCAGGGGTAGCACGGCCTACCCCTTAAACTCGTACGCGAATTAAAATGTTAAAAAGCCGTTCCAAGTTTTTCTCTTCTTGAATCAACCCATTTCAAGTTTTTCTGGGGTGTTGATGATAATGTTAAAAAGCCCCCTTTGATTAGTTGGAAGCATACTCTAGCTTGCAAGGATCATGGTGGGTTAGGTATTGGTAGTCTTTTGGCGATGAATAAGGCTTTACTTTACAAGTGGAAGTGGAGATTTGTGAAGAATAATGATGCTCTCTGGTCTAGGATTATCAAGGCTATCCACGGTTCTAATTCTCTTGATATGAACACTAAATTTTCTTCTACTTGGTCCCGGATCATTAAATATTGGGAGGATTGTCATTGCAAATTTCATGTCAATCCTAATGTGGTTCGTTTGAAAGTTGGTATCGGAAACTTGGTCAAATTCTGGAAGGATGTTTGGGTCGATGATTGTCCTCTTCAATCTCGGTTCCCTCGTCTTTTTGCCCTTGCCTTGGACAAAGATAATACAATCCATGATAAACGGGCCAATAATAATTGGTGTTGGCAGTGGCGCAGGCCTTTGAGAGGCGGAAGGGAAGAAGTTCAATTTTCTGAGCTCATGCTTCTCCTTAATGATATAAATTTCAATAACGAAACTGATTCTTGGGTTTGGAATCTGAACGGTGTTACGGAATTCTCGGTCAGCTCTTTGCGGATACACATTGATCGTTTTTATCTCCCAATCGGTGGACTTAGTACGCGTTGGTTGAGGTATGTGCCAAAGAAAGTTAATATTTTCGCTTGGAGATTGTTTCTTGACTGTCTTCCTACCCGTCTTATTTTATCTAAAAGAGGGCTGGAAATTGAGAACATCCTTTGTCCCATGTGCAATACACATGTGGAATCTTCTGTGCATGTGTTTGGGGAATGCTCTGTCTCTCGTATTCTTTTCAACAGGTTGAAGAATTGGCTTGAGCTGGATCATCTTTGTATTTCGACTCCCAAGTTGGTTTTTGATCAGATCGAAGACTGTCATTTATCAAGGATCAAGAAGGACGTTATCCATGTAATCATGTATACTTTCTGGTGGATGATTTGGAAGAATAGAAATGCTTATATCTTTCAACCTAGCAGAATTTGGAACGGTGGTATCTTTGATTCGATCATTTACTTCTCTTTCATTTGGTTTAGTAGTAGATGTCATAAGGTTGCGATGAACTGGAATAAGTGGATGATTAATCCCATCCTTTTTTTGTAATTTTGCTCTTTTGAGCTTCTTTTAATATATTCATACTGCCGTTCCAAAAAAAAAAAAAAAAAATTTATCCTACTTGTGATACCCCTTAAATAACTAATGTTTCAAAAGATTAATTAAATGTGCAATGGGAGTAGCTGGTAGTAGGGATGCACACGGGGACGGGTAATAGCGGGGACAATAATATCCGTACCCGCACCCGAACTAAATCTCCATACCCATCCCCGCCCCAAACCCACCGAATACCCAACGGGTACGGCTAAAAGAAAACCCACCGGGTACGGGGAACCCGATGGGTACCCGTTTAAGTAAAAAAATCCAAAAAAATTCAATCATAATAACTAAAACATTCAAGTTTAATAATTCAATCCCATAATAATAATAATAGCAAAAAAAAAAACCAATCACCAATTCACCACGTTCTCAAGTTCGATAAGGAAAGGGAAATAAAAACAACATTTCTTTATAAACTAAACATCAAAATCAACGAAGCTCGGACCTGCTTCATCGTCTTTTACAACTTCAAACTTTGCAAGATATTTTTCTTTATTTGAATGTAGGCAGTGGAAGATTAAGAATGAACAATGAATTTGTATAGTTAGCTCTTGCCTTTTACTCCTTAGACGTGTGGTTTGAGAAAAGATCGAAGGCCGAGGCGAAGATGAACAGACATTTGGCCCATTTACTAATGTTTATTATTATTTTAACTTTCAATATTGATTTTAGACTTTGATTCCTGACTCCTCGGTTACGTTAAATATAAGGGATTTTATTTATTTTCTATTAAGAGACATGTATAATTGTATAATAATGACACACACACACATATATATGTATATATTCGGGTTTTAAACGGGGCGGGTAGTGTCATACCCGTACCCAACCCATCCCCGCTTCGGGTTTGAAATATAACATCCGTCCCCGCCCCATTACCCGTTAATACGGGTAATACCCGCCCCACTCGGGTCGGGTACCCGCGGGTACCCGCTTTCGTGGGTAAAATGTGCATCACTAGCTGGTAGGCGCCTTATATTATAAACTAGAGGTCTCATGTTCGAATCTTTGGTATCTACGGTTCAGACGTTTTTTAAACCTTTTACAGTGCTTTTCTGTCTATTTAAGAAAAAACGGAGTAAACAAGATTCAATCTTAAGCCAAACAGGATTTAACAACTAAATTTAGGTGTACCAACCACCAAGCTAACAATTCTCTTTGCTTAAAACTCCATACAATAATACTTATACATCAAGAGAATAATTTGTGTTACTTCATTAAGTAATTTGTCAAAAATAAAAATTTCCGAGGGCGTTGCCCCTGAACTCTTCAAAACAAAAAAATATTGTGCCACCCCTTACAAAAATTTCTAGTTCCGCCCCTGTTTGCTATATGGCCATAAATCCTAGGTACTGATACGACCGTATTACCCTCATCAAATACAGGCGCGTATGTCTCTTGTTAAACGTTTTCTTGTAATACGTCGACCTGCCATACGACCTTATTATTCCATCTTATGAATATTGTCGTATTCATGTTGGACGAATGGACAGTTTGCATAATTTGATTGTCTGGTCGATTCCAATGGGTTTTAACCCGTCATTTCTTTACCAAAGCACTGGCCGGTTTAGTCCATATAAACCCATTTCGGGTCATAGAACTCAATGGAGTCGGTTTTAATCCAAAATCAACAAATCAAGTGCATGCATGACACAAATTTATTCATTTTTTTATTTATTTATGAAACTTTACATAAACTCTAAAAAGTCAACAAAGATGGGTGATTCATTTTGTTTCCTCCATTTATTCATGCAAGTTTTAACTGAGATTTTGAAACCATTTAATCTCATTTATTATTGATTAGTTTGATCAATGGTTCAAAATGCTACTATTCTTACCAAAAAAAAAATAACACTTTCTATTTGATCAAACCTTCTTTTAATTTTAGAAGCCCAATGGCTAGTTTTTATTTTTAGACCGTTGGAGAGTGGGGTGAAAGGGGGTGATACATTTCTTCTTCTCTATGTGAGGAGTTTGTCTGTTTGTGTTCCAAATCACATGAGGAGTTCTTCCGAAGCCCCTAAAACTAACAAACTAACATGGATTATCACACTTTATAACTTATGATTATCAAATCAAATTATGTATAAAAAGCTTTTCCTAGCGATGAACGACTATCGGGTCAGTGAATGATAAAGGTTGTTAGTTTTATATTTTTTTAACAACATTTTTTTTCACTACTTATCCATTATGAAACTTGAACCCTCAATCTTTAAGGAAGAAAAACCTTATTAAACATCAAAATACGATTGGGCTAGAAGCCCTTTGGTGTTAGTTTTAGATAACATTGTATTATTATTCATGACGGACAAATTGCAATTACTTTTAATATTTTTTTCTTTGTACATGTTGAAATGTCTCTATACATGTGAATATGTGATAAGGTGAGACGTACTAATTATATATATATAGAAGCATTTATGAGATCGAACATGGTAATAGTTAAGCTTGGTGGTCTAAGTATATTCACTTAGATAGATGCTTTATACTTATAGACTTATAGATATTAAGTAATAATAATTTCTATTTAGAATTATTAAATTATAATAAGAAAGATATCCTTACATATCCAAATGAAACCGAGTAAAACTTGGTGCGATATAAATGATATTCGTTGTTATTATTGAAGGTAATTGACATAACATGCAAAGCGTGCAAACCTAAAGAACAAAATTTGTAATTCACTCTTTATTTAATATTTAAAGTTATAAAAACATATATTGCAAATAAATTAATATAAAAAATACATATTGTAATAATTTTTAAGTTTGTTTTATTGTTTATTTGTCTCTCTTTCTAGACAAAACTTAAGCTCTTTGTGTAAGTATTCATCATAAGCAGCTTTCTTATTGGTAAATGAGAACTAATCACGCTCCGTATAGATAACTAGAATATATATGTACTATATCTTCGGTGTTTATTGTTAAGTTTTTGTTCTCTGGGACGCCCTAGTGCTTGTAATACATACA
>JBCNJP010000016.1:9731923-9830372 GCA_039602395.1 Deinandra increscens subsp. villosa
ATCAACGAAGATCAGCAATGAAACAGTGAAAATCACTCAACTCGGTTAACTATTCAAGCACTTTTTGAATTTCATCATCCGAATTTTGAACCAATCATTTTACATTTAATAAACGGTTAAAACTTGATCCAACTATTTGATGTTTGGAAGACCCATTTCGACGACTAGAAAATATATATTTAGCATAACTGAATGATCAATCTTTATTTACATATTCTTATTCTTAGTTAACCACTTTAGGAAAAAAGTATTAGTTATATATATTCCTTTTATATTTAATGACTGCAATATATCCTTCATTCTCCTGTGCCCACTCATGTAACCGAAGATTAGCATGCCATAATGAGGACCACCACGGACCAACAAGAGCCATTGAAGAGGAACATCTAACCACTTTCATTCCAAATCTTTTGCCCACTCATGTAACCAAAATCAATTGCTCTTTCAATTTGTTATATTTTGATTTTTTTCCCACCAATAAAGTTATGACCTTGCCCAATATTTTCAATCCTTTTGCTTTTTGTATAAATAAGATAACTCCACTCTATGTGACAATGTCTTCAAGGTTTTTCCTTCTTTGTAGTGTTTGATCACTAAACATATGAAAGGGTTAAAAACTTGTTACATACCCAAAAAGAGGACTTAATACAAAGAACAAGAGGGTAAGAATTTGTTAATAATTTAATTCATTTGCATATGGTTTAACCACCAATACAATTATACAAAGAACAAGAGGGTAAGCATTTTTTATTCTAGATTAGATTTCAATTGTTTTATTAACTACAATATATTTTTCTCAATAATTACAAACTCATACGCCTAACTAATCTATATATTTGTCTAGTAGAGAAGCTGACCCATCAACATATATTTAATACTCGGGAAGGAAGATTCTATATACACACACGCCGCTAGATTAAAAACTTGTCGGTTTATAACCATGTACAATCTTATATGCATCCCACTGCATTTGTAACACCAGGTTGAACGACTCAAAGAAGGGCCTGTAGTGGTTGTCATAGTTTTGGGTGTGTCACTGCTACTACTTACATCTTAGGGGTCCGTTTGGTATAAAGTAATAGAATGAACGAGACAACAGAATGAGCAGAGGAATGAAATGGTCAAGAGAATGAAATGAATCATTACCATTCTCATCGTCCTGTTTTTTTATCATGCGGGAATGAAATAAAGCATTGTTTCACGTTATTTGATGGTTAGTAACAACGAAGTAATCAAATACAATTTTGCTAACATCTCCATCTAAAATTAGTATACATGTTTTATATTTTTAATTTTAATGTTTTTATTTTTAAAATTTATTAGTTTATTAAATAGTTTAATTAATATTTTTAATTTATTTTTTAAAATTTATATTTTCTAATTTACTTATATTTTAATTCACTTATTTATTTATTTTTTCATTTTTGATTATATATATATATATATATATATATATATAATTTTTTTTATATATTTTTTCCGTTTTTTTTTTCTTTGACCTTTTATTCTTTATTTTCTCCCCATTAAATTTTAAGAAGAAATATAATTGGAAAAATAAATTTATTGAATTCCTTGAAGGAATCGAAAAAAACACCCCTCCCCTATGGAATGAAAATATTTATAAACGGAAGGAATCACATTTCTTATTGAATTCCTTGAGAGTCGATGTCTAAAGATTATGAATTTTGTTTTAAGAATGTAGATGGGGTTGATGCCTTGGGACTCAGTGAAGGAAGTGAAGAATCTTGGGTTCAAGATTTTGGTTTGCCTCATTTCATGTTAACCACTATAGTGAAACATTGGTGAATTTGTTGATTGAAGACTTTAGGAGGGTACAAGTTTGTGTATCGCTGGAAGAGTTGAACCAACTTCCAATTATTAAAGTCTTGGCTCGCTGAATCAGGTAGTGCTAAGTGAATTCATTTAACAAACATGAAGAACTAGAGCCACAAAGATGTCAGCTTGAGTGCATTCGGAGGCCTAAACTTGGTCAGGGTTTTGGCAACAGTGGGAGAACGCGGTGTGTTCTGGGTATCGTTTCAAAGGACATTAGGTTCGGAAGACCAGAATTTCAAATGATAAAATCTCTCCTAGTTCTTGCTGCTGTGGAGGGTGTTATTTTTTTCTGGAAGTCTCTAGAGCCGATAGTTCAAATCAATATGGAGTTGGTTGAGATCGATGATGAGTCATTGTAGGGTTTTGCCATGGCTGGGTCTGTGATGACCGTTGATGGGTTGGAGCTCATGGGAGCTTCAATTGGCCCATCAGGTACTTGATGAGATGGGTGACTGTAACTAGGTGGATTGGTATATGGAGTCTTAGCTTGTTCTTGGGAATGAGATGCTTGGAGGACTTCTGTTATTCGAAATCTTAGCTTTTCCATTGGAGCTAGAGGCTTAGAGGATTTCTGTCATTGAAGAATATTGGAATTAATCGAATACTGAGATTGTATTTGCTTGGATGGCCGGCTGGAGCTTATTGCAAGGCTTTCAAGTGGGAGACTTTTAGGTCTTGGTCCATAAGTCATTAACCTTAATTATTTGTCTATATATATCTGTCATGTAATTATAATCTTGTGCACATAAGTGTAATGCTAAAACCCTAGTTGCAGCCCGTGGACGTAGGTTATACTGACTAAACCACGTTAAAGTTCTTGTGTCGTCTATATTTTCTGATCGTTTGTGTGTGTGTGTGTAATCGCTTTCGTTGTCCATAAACCTAACAGTCTCAAGTTCATACCTGAATCAAGGAGGTTGTTTCCCAAGTGTTGGGTTTCCTCGATGATGTTCATGTGTGAGTGAAGCCTGAAGTGTCAAATTCAATATTAACGGTTGCAGTCCTGTCTCTGAAAGTCTTACTCGAGTATTAGAGATCTGAAAGATAATTTTAAACGCTGTTAAAAATATATATAACTTCTATTATAATAAAAAGATAAAATAACATGGGGTCATTAATCATGAAACAAATTAAGAGCAAAAGTAGGGGTATGCAAATAGTGATTGTAGGAGCATTTTGATGAAAACTACATCCACTTATCAAACCATTCGGTGAAAGAGCAAAGGATTAAATCAAACACCACCCCCACCCCACCCACTCACTCCAAAAAAAATAACCTTTATAAATGGGCTGACGTCACCAAATTTGTAACCCTGTAGGGTTCCCTTATCAGAAGAACCCCACCAACAAATGTACGGGCAGGATTAAGTCTCCAGTCCTACTCAAAACCCTATCACAAATTTAACGCTCCACTCACTAAACATGATGATAAGAACAGGCAGTATAAATAAGAACCCTAATTTATTCTCACTCACTTCACCTCCAAAACAAAACAAGATTCTTGTGAGAGAAAAAAAGAAGAAAAAGAAAATTAAAGATAGAAAATGGGGCAAGAAGATGAGATGATGAGGAAAGGACCATGGACTGAACAAGAAGATGTTCAGCTGGTTTCTTTCGTTAACATGTTCGGCGATCGACGATGGGATTTCATTGCAAAAGTTTCAGGTTTGAAGGTGGCGGGAGATACAAAAATGAAAGATAGGTAGTAATTGATTACTGTTAGGGGTTAAAGATTTAATTTCTTGATCTTGGAAATTATCTACAAGTTAAACAAAATTAATTTAAACAAGTAATTAGATAATTTTATATGTATTCTTACAGTTTAATTATATTTTTAATTAAACTTCTTCTTCTAACCTACCCAAATACATAATTTTGGGGATTATTTTTCTTGAAATTCAAATAATATTCAGGTTTGAAAAGAAGTGGAAAGAGTTGCAGATTGAGATGGGTTAACTATCTACACCCAGGTTTGAAAAGAGGCAAGATGACTCCTCAAGAAGAACGTCGAATTGTTGAGCTTCATTCTAAATGGGGAAATAGGTTTGTTTTTTTTAATTCACTCTTTAATCTTATCTTCTTTAAAGTGTTATTTTTGTTGTTTATATATTTGCATTGTTTTCTAATTAGTTGAATAATTTGCACTATAGTAGAAAGGGGTAGATATATACTCCCAAATTGAGAAATATGTCGAATTCTAACCCACACCGTCTCACAGACGGCTGTAACGGCTAACGTTTGTCAGAAAAACCTTCACCTTTCACATTAGGCCCACTGCTCATCTGATTATATTTCTTTTACATTTCCATTCATAAGTGTCTTTTTCATGATATTGATTAAGCACAAGTATATAGGAACTAAGTATTTATTCTATATTACCTTTTATTTAGTTCATGCACTTATAAAGTTTAAGCAGAATTATTCTACCATTAATTGTGGATTCGTTCAAAGCATGTTTTTGCATATTTGAATGGTCTTAGTGTAACTCGAATATGCTCTTGAAATTTGAGGGTGAATATTGCTATAATTCAATTACAATTTACCTGCCATTATATTAGTTATTAAAAGTTAAGGTATAGTAATTGGATAATACATGCTAAATGTAAAAAAGAATAATTACTATATGTATTCGAAATAAGTGCATTATAGTACTATCAAAACACTAGCTTGTTGAACAAATCACCAATTAATTAACTTTTTATTTTAATATGTAATATGATCTCTTATAATATAATAACCGAAAGGCCAATGTTAAGTTGTAATTCAACAAGTCCCCACATTTACACTCTTTATATGCCTAGTGCCCTTTATGTTGATGGATGACAAGACATGACAAACAACAAGTTGTAGTACTTATCATCTTAACTTTAATTAAGGTAGCTCTAGTTTAAAGAATGAAAGTTATTGACAGGTATTTATATTTTTTCTAGAGGTTACCGACACTTTTTGTTCTCTAATTGTATGGGGACATGATTATTATATTAATGTGTAGATGGTCAAGAATTGCTCGAAAACTGCCGGGACGAACAGATAACGAGATTAAGAATTACTGGAGGACCCATATGAGGAAAAAGGCACAAGAAAAGAAAAGGGCAATATCTCCATCTCCATCAACCGCGTCGAATTCATCTGCCTACTCCTCGATTACCAGCACTAATCCAATCGTTAATTCTATGCCAATGACGGATACGAAAGAAAGAAGCTTTTATGACACCGGGGGGTTAGAAATGATGACCATGATCACAAAGGGCAGAAGCAACAAAAGCTACAAGACGGCTACAAGCGTAAATAATAGCAGCACTAGGGAAGAACATGACGGGTATGATTCGATGGACGAGATATGGAAAGATATTGACTTGTTAGAATTAGATGATGGGAGTATAGGAGGTGTTTGTGGTACATATAGTGAAATGGCACCTTCTCCTATATGGGATTATTCTCTCAACAACACATTGTGGATGATTGATGGCCAAGAGGAGATCATAGGAGGCAGTATGTTTTTTCCCGATCGACAACAAGCGAGCAATTTAGGATATAATTAAGTTAACCAGCTAGCTAGAAGCGTACCTAGTTCTTTAAGTAAGTTACATATTTTGTGCATGTTGATAGGTGCAATAAATCAATCGATCATCCCTAGATTAGTTATGCATGTATTATGTCATGTACGTTAGTGAATTAATTAAGCAACCAACGAATGAATGAATGAATGAAATATGTTCTGAATTACGTATTCTCTAGGTTATGTTGGTTACTTTTCAATAAGGTAAAGATTGTTAAGATATGTTGTTAATCTTGAACCTAAGTTATATGATGGTTACCGAATTCGAATGAGAGTTAACCTAAGATCACCGTGTGTTGCGTGAGAAGTCACATCAGTTATACACTCGATCTTAAGTAACTATTTAGAAAGAATAAACACATGAGTATTTAGTCGACGTGTCAAACCCTCACTGGAACAAAAGTTATGAACAGTTTGCATGTGCTAATTTGTTTTTGTTAATTATATAGTTCGCTTAATTTTTTTTTATATTTTTTTAACAAATAGACACCCCTAAGTTCTACCCCAGTCTATTATCTGATAATCCACCTAATACATGCATGTCTATATAGTAGGGCTTGAACTCGTGTCATTTAATGGGACTAAGCCACTGAGGCTATCGACAATTACTCAAGTACATAATCATTTTCGATACTTATTTTTCCATATTATTTTTCATGTGGAGCATGTGTAGATTTTCTAAGTTATATTGTTTAAAAATATTGAGAGTTAATGCTTAAAAATCTTGAAATCGATTGAATGACTATAATATATCTTACATTTGTGTTTCATTTTTTTTTTAAATAGAGACATTCATTGCAGTAAATAGGCCCAATAGACTAGTTTCTAAGTAAATTGGGCTGAAAAACGATTAGCTTTTGTTTAGTCCATATTTATGGGCTGATTCGAGTCTGTGTCAATCCAATTTTTCAAACATTTGTCGTGTTGGTTTTACGAAGAATGAAATCTTAATAATAATATTAATTAATGTAAAGGTTAACGCTTTATATCACATAACTAAATAATGACTTAAATCCAAGCCTAGGTGTAGTAGTTAGTAACCACAAGGACTTGTCCTAGTGGTTATTGGCGATGAGGGGAGACTTGGGACTGAGAGGTCACAAGTTCGATCCCTGAGCTCCCAGGTTTTACCACCCGGCCGTTCGCGGAGGTGGATTTTTCCTGGAATGAGCTCAACTGGTGTGTAAATATTCCCTGGTTTTCCGGGGCTTTAGTTGACCGTTCCAAAAAAAAAAAGGGTGTAGTAGTTAGTAAATGTGAGTTATGAAATTAAACGCAATGGGTGTAACGATGAATATGAATATGAATATGAACTTTAATTTAAAAAAAGTTGGTGAGGTGTAGTGTTGTGGTTAGTAGATTAAAATAATAGTTCAAAAATCTTGGCCCACGCTCATTGCCACACTCACGGTGACCAGACTGCGCCCTTTATCACGCTCCACCGATGCGATGTCTCACGCCTTTGACTGGTGTCATGGCTCTAACGCTCCTCCCATTAACGCCCCACTACAAACACTCTAAAAGACCCTCCCTATAAGTGCTTATTACGAATATGATAATTACGTATTCATGTTTTATATATGATCACACATTTCTTCCATCATAAAAGAATGTTAGAGTGTTATGCATATATAGGGATCAATGACATTATAAATATTTAATCAATGACTTTATAAATATTTAATTGTGAAATACATTTGTGTATGATAATATCTAAAGAAAAATAAGGGGCAATTGCATATACCCCCATATAAATTTAAATAATTGCATATTTACCCGACCTAAAAAATCAATTGCATATATCCCCTCCATATTTAAAAATATTGCAAATTTACCCGTTTTATTGAAAACAAACTATAGAATGACTATTTCATCCTTATCCAAATCTTATAAATTATATATATAAATCTCTTTCATTTTAAATTTATAAATTACATAAGTTAACAGTTTAAAATCCGATATCTCATAACCAAATTGCTACTGTGTTAAATAAACCAAACAATCTACTAGATTATCAAAAGTGACGTACATTCGATGTTTACACATATAAAGCAAAACATAAGCTGTTTGTCTAATACTAAAATTATTAAATAAAAGTTAAAAATAATGGTTGATATAGCATACGTTCAATATTTACATAGATAAATAAAAGATAATCTCTTTGTTATTGAAAGTGCAAAAGCAATCGTTTCGACTAAATAATATCTATAATACTATATATCAAATAAAATAATATTTAATTAGGATTAATATCTTCCAGTAACATGGAGAAGAAGTAATCAACATAAACTCTTCCTTCCAACTATTATCCCCATTTAAAAGCGATAGTCGAATGTATAATAAATCGCATAAAGAAGGATCCGAAATCCAAAAATCAAATGGGACAAAGAAACTTGTTCAAGTCGTCGAGGGTTGAAATCCAAAATCGACTGAGACAAACTGGTTGAAGTTGAAGAAAGATCCGATATCAAATGGAGAAGAAGTAATCGACTGGGAGAAAGTCTCGGAAGCAGAAGTCCAATAGGCGATGGTTAAACCTAACTAAAAATACTTTCCATCTTGCTTTTTAGAGTTTTAGGGATATATTTGTCATTTTATTAAAATTGGGTAAATATGCAATTAATGTTATAGGTCGGGTAAATATGCAATTAAGAATGAAAATAAGGCGATATATGCAATTATCCCAAAATAATAAAGTAAAAACAAATTTATCAATTACATAAAAAATAGCTAAATAACACGAAATGATCTAAAACGTAAAACATAATTATAATTAAATATTAAATATATTTATATAAAGCAAGGACCTAGACATGTATTTTTCTAAAATGATTTGTTCTTAAAAATACAATGATTAAATAACATCATTATATACTTTTAATATATAAACACAGTAATAAAATAACAATAAATAATGTTTCAACTTGACTCATTCCTTTGCCCAATTGATTTCAGCTATTTTCAATAAACTTTTAATCTCAACCGTCTTTGTCTTTTACAACTCATCATGACGCTTACTAGAAGAACAAACCACAATAATCGTAGATCCTAAGTTTGCAAAGAATTGGTGTTTGGAATAACTTCCTTTTTTTTCCCGGTTGTCTTTTGTTTGAATAACCTTCTCGATGCCCCCCATCTTCACCCCCTCTACTTTAGTATAATTTGAAAATAAGGACATCACCTTAATAATGTTTTAAATAAGACCTTCATCTTAAATTCTTATTTATAAATTACACAAACTTTATATATAATTTTAAAAAATGAAACAATGTTTATTTTATTACAAGTTTAACCTCTGTATTTTAAGGAAACAGAAATTAGTGAGGATCGACTCGATACATATATATAAAAAAAATTCTACGAACTACATAAATAATCGATACTTCTGAACAAGAAAACAGCAATGACCAGAGTTCCCGGGGACCCTAGTAACCTTCACCCCTTTGATGAATAATATTACACAACAATGAGATGGAGCATAAGAAAAAATCTAGTATATTTCATAGACTTTATATATTAGAATTATTTTATTTGAACTTAAGGCTCTATATTACTTTGTATATGTATAATCAACGAAAATAATTTTTTCGTTCTAGATGCCACATAGAATGGATATTTCGATGAAGAAACATACTTGAGTAGGAAGAATTATTGCAGCAAATCTAGGACGTGATCGATCATTAATATCTTTTAATTGAACTATTTAGACGATTAATTCAATAAGTAAATGAATGTATCACTTATAAGTCACCTAAATACAATGTATCACCAGGTTCTAAATAAATCCAACTGCTTTGTCTTTCAGGAATATATCTTGATTTTAATAAGTTTGATGTTTGTCTGCATATGAAGTTATGACGTACTCTAAGATTTTAATATGCATGCAAACATGTTTAATAATCGAATGATTGGTTTTCGAACTATTTTGTTTTGTTCTCTTCTGAAACTAAATCATATGTTTTCTAGGAGCCTTCCCAAAAATAAAAAAATAAGTTTTCTAGGAAAATGCGCCTGCCTGTGACTATCAACGGTAATCAACGGTAATGACTAGTGTCCTTCGAGAAGATCATAGATGCTCTTATGGAAAGGAAGTATTGGAAACAGATTTTTATAACATGTCCTTCGAGAAGATCATAGATGCTCTTATGGAAAGGAAGTATGATTGGAACCAGATTTTTACAACAACTGTCTAAAAAAATTGGTATTAGTCGGTGCTTAAGCGTTAGCCGGTACTTTAGTGAGGAATTTTAGGCTAGTCAGACTATTAGTCAGGTGAGCAAAAAATCGGTAAAAAAAATCAGTCTAGATGGTCCTTGTCGGTCAAGGTGGTGGCTAGGCAGTGGTGTATGTAGATCCCAAAGGCGATTTAGGATCAGGGGCGGAACTAAATTTTTTTTTGAGGAGGTCCACAATTTTTTTTACAGAGTCACTATTTTTAGATATTTCAGTTTCATATGAACACACATAAAGAAATTTGGTCCAGATCGGATTGGTCACATAAGACAAATACGACAAAAAAATCATTATTAGAATTTAAATAAGATAGAAAAATTGAGGATGATGCAATTTTACTATTTAAATAAAACAATTTAATACATCTTTTTTTAATGGAGAGATAAAGGGAGAAATTATAGTGGTTTTATTAATTAACTAATTTAACTCTATCATTTAATTGCATTATTAGCTCATTTAATTGCATAAAAATTTACAAGGAATATGTTGAACAAAGTTTCAAACACAAGCTGCAATATCCAGGGCACTTTCTTACCATTAGGGTGTATCGACCTTTGTTTCCATTTTAGCAAACTTTGTATTTAATAACTCCATCACAATAAAGATGATAATAAAAAAACCGTTCGTATAATTTTTACTTTGTGTACAAAGTTGAGGGAGGTCCACGGGGACCCCCTGGGCCTATTACAAGTCCGCCCATGTTTAGGATGCCGGTAATGCAATATCTGTCGGAAACGAGGAAGAAGGAACAAGAGGAGGCAGAGGAGTTTGCATAATTCTATTTTACCAGGTTTAAATAAGTTTAGGTATTTTAACATTTATCCTTTCTATCTTTTACTAGTTTATATTTCATCCATAAGCTTGTTAACTTTTACATTAAAATTCTAAAATCAGTTTGAATATATTAACAGTTAACCCCATCTATCTTCAATGTATTACATATGGTCCTTGAACTTATAAATTTATACTTAAAAGCTAAAGCGTATAAAAATAACATTATATATATATACCCCGTGTAACACACGGGTTAATTTAAAAGTTTGTCGGATTAATTCAAAATTTTGTGATGATGTCAAGTTTATTTTTTATTAATTAAACTATGATCAAACTTTTTGTTCATTATATAGTATAGAGTATAGATATATATAGATAGATATAACTTAATAAACTATATTATATATTAAATTAAATAATTAAATAATTAGAAGACAATAAATAAATAATGGATATATATATCCAAAAAATAAAAGATACGCTACAATAAATAAATAGTGGATATATATATCCAAAATTAGAAGATCCGCTTGTAAATGTTTATTGGCGGGAAAAATTGTTGACGGTGAAGGTGGTGGTGCCACATGGCAAATTGTGGATCCTGCGACGCACGGGTGGTTTTTAAAAAAATAAATCCAACATTTAAAATATTATAATAAATGTAATCCAATAATTGAAATTAAAGAAAAATATGAACATTTAAATATTATAAAAATGTAATTCTAACATTTAAAATATAATAAATCAAAGTATGAAATAAAATATCTTTTTTTTTCCTTTTTTATAATATACTTTGGATTATGTTGGTATAAATGATTTGAGAAATTGGACTTGTCTATATATATATATATATATATATATATATATATATATATATATATAGGGTGGGTAAGGTTCATGTGAAAACAACTTTTATTGCGAAAACACGAAAACAAATATTAAAACCTCTATAACTTTTTCATACGTTAATATCTTTTAAAACATATTGCACCAAAATCCTTAAACTTATGTTATCTTTAGTTCTGGAAAAAATTAAAAAAAAATCTAGTTTTTTTTCAAAAATTATTATTGTACAGGTGCAATAATTTTTTTTTATTATTACTGCACATATGCAATAATAATTAAAATCTTTATAACTTTTTCATATTTTAATTTTTTTTATAAAAAGTTGCACCATAAATCTTATAATTCTGTTATCTTTATTTCTGGAGAAAATAAAAAAAAATTCAACGTTTTTTTTATTTTTTTATTATTGCACATGTGCAATAATAAATTTTTATTGCACATATGCAATAATATTAAAACCTCTATAACTTTTTCATACGTTAATATTTTTCATAAAACATTACACCATAAATCTTATAATTCTGTTATCTTTAATTCTGGAAAAAGTTAAAAAAATTAACGTTCTTTTTGTTAATATTGCACATGTGTAATATAATTAATATGTATTATTGCACATGTGCAATAATAAAAAAATCACGAAATTTTAAATGTTTATTTTTTTTTTCCAGAATCAAAGGTGACATAATTTTAAGACTTTTGGTGCAAATTTTTTTAAAAAAATAGTAACGTATGAGGGAGTTATATAGGTTTTAATATTTGTTTTCGTGTTTTCGCAATAACATCTTGTTTTTATTTGATCCTTCCCCTATATAGGGTAAGGTTCATTGTAGACACCCCATAAGTGTAGACAGGTAGACACCCTATTTCACATGTGAAATTACTTTATTTCACATGTGTTTTCACATGTGAAATTTTCTGAACAATAAGAAAAAGGAAAAAAAAGAAAAAAAAGAAATTAATCATAACCATTAGATCAAGAGATCTAATGGTGAAAAGAGGTGTCTATCTGTCTACACTTATGGAGGTGTCTACAATGAACTTTTCACTATATATATATATATATATATATATATATATATATATATATATATATATATATATATAGGGAGAGGATCATTTGAGAACCAATTGAGTTTGAGAACTAAAAAGAACCATTTTAAGCCACTAGTTTATATATATGGAAATCCCCCCCCCATGAATTTGAGTGGTCCCCCCTGAAAATTAGTGGCCCAAATTGGTTCTCAAAAGTTCTCAAAACCAATTGGTTCTCATTTGAACCTAACCCTATATATATATATATATATATATATATATATATATATATATATATATATATTTAGGGTGAGGTTCATTGTAGACACTTTCGCATGTGAAATCGCTCTTTTTCACATGTGAAAGTTTTTGATTAATGAGAAAAAAGAAAAAAAGAAAAAATAAAATTAATCACAACCATTAGATCAAGAGATCTAATGGTGAAAGAAGGTACCTGTGAAGGATATCAAGCCTTTGATTCAAACTTTAGTACTATATATTTGTACGTGAATATGCAGATGTGTTTGTAAGTATGTAGAAACAAAAAGATTGAACTTTCACAATGAAAAGCATACTCATTTATTGAATAAACAAAGGGGCTATATATAGCCTTGCAGAAAAACAAACATGGACTATTGCTACCTAAGGAACCGGATAAAAGGAGTGACCCATTCTTGAAGCTTGCATCTAACGTACATGAGCTGCAAATTCGGTCAAACCCCCAACAAACTACTTTTCTATTATTCAAACATGCTGAAATACTAAATGAATCCAACTAGCCCATCTGACCCATGACCCATTCTTGAAACCCATGTCAAGATTAACCCAACAACCTGTCTACACTTATAAGGGTGTCTACAATGAACTTTTCACTATAAGGGTATCTATCTATATTTTTCTATATAGATAGATATATAGGGTAAGGATCCTGCGAAAACTCTTTTTTTTTGCGAAAACCTAAAAACTAACATTAAAACCTTCATAACTTTTACATACGTTAATATTTTTCTATGAAACTTGCACCAAAAATCTTAAAATTCTATTGTCTTTGATTCTGGAAAAGAAATTAATATTTCGAAATGCACATGTGTATTATTAGTGTACATGTGCACCATTTTCATTAGTCCTACACAAATGAGAATTGTCATGCGAAAACATATTGTTTAGGTTAAAAACATTTAAAAAAACTAAAATATTCATAAAACTAATGATAATTCTACATATGCACTATAACTATTAGTTATAGTGCACATGTGTAGCATAAATTTTAAAAAATTTTAAAACGTTTAATATATTTTCAGAGTTAAAGATAACACAATTATAAGATTTATGGTGCAATTTATCTTTTAAAATATTAATGTATACGACACATATAAAGTGCTTTTTTATTAGTGTACATGTGCACTAATAAAAAATCACGAAAAACTAACAAAATTATAACGTATTTGATGCGATTTTTCTAAAAAAAACATTAACCCATACTACATGTATGAGTTTTATTATTAGTGCACATGTGCACTAATAAAAAAACGACGAGACGTTAAAGTTTTTTTTAAATTTTTTCTAGAATTAAAAATTCTAAGGTTTTTGGTGTATTTTTTTTTTTAAAAAAATATGATCGTATGAAAAAGTTATGAAGGTTTTAGTATTAGTTTTTAGATGTTTGCAAAAAGACGTGGTTTTTACATGATCCTTACCCTAAATATATATAGGGTAAGGATCATGTGAAAACAACTTTTATTGCGAAAACACGAAAACAAATATTAAAACCTTTATAACTTTTTCATACGTTAATATTTTTTAAAAAATTTTGCACCAAAATCCTTAAAATTATGTTAACTTTATTTCTGGAAATTTTTTTTAAAAAAAATCAATTTTTTTTTAAAAATTATTATTGCACAGGTGCAATAATTTTTTTATTATTATTATTGCACATATGCAATAATATTAAAACCTTTATAACTTTTTCATATGTTAAAATTTTTTATAATAAATTGCATTATAAATCTTATAATTCTTTTATCTTTAATTCTGGAGAAAATTAAAAAAAAAATTCTACGTTTTTAAATTTTTTTTTATTATTGCACATGTGCAATAAAAAATTATTATTGCACATGTGCAATAATATTAAAACCTCTATAATTTTTTCATACATTAATATTTTTGATAAAAAATTATAACATAGATCTTATAATTCTGTTATCTTTAATTGTTGAAAAAATTTAAAAAAATTAATGTTTTTTTTTGTTAATATTGCACATGTGTAATATAATTAATACGTATTATTGCACATGTGCAATAATAAAAAAATCACGAAATTTTATATGTTTAATTTTTTTTCCCAGAATTAAAGGTGACATAATTTTAAGACTTTTGGTGCAAATTTTTTAAAAAATTATTAACGTATGAGGAAGTTATAGAGGTTTTAATATTTGTTTTCGTGTTTTCGTAATAACATCTTGTTTTTATTTGATCCTTCCCCTATATATATATATATATATATATATATATATATATATATAAAGTTAATGTAAGAATCATTATCTATTGTAAGAACTTAAAAACCAACTTAAATAAGGGATAGTTAAGTAATTTTGTCATCTTTTGTAATTCTTCCACTACATTTATGGTAAAGATTATATAAAATCGCTTGTTTTCTATTGTACAAACTTGTAAGAAACAAAGAAAAATTATTTCAAATGAAGTTTAATTTTTGGGTAATTTGATAGTTTTTTTAATTTAATTTCACGTATATATCCACCAGATGACTTAAAAAAAGTTTTTTTTACCTGTCTGACTATGTTGCATATATGCAACATTATATGTTTCATATGTTGCATATATGCAACATAGTCTGACATACCAAAAAAAAAGATTTTTGTTTAGTTTTTTGTTTTTTTAGGTCGTTAAGTTGTCATCATGTGTATAGACATGAAGGAAAAAAGAAGAAGAAACACAAAAATTATCTAAATAACCATCATTTAATTAAAATTTAATGGTTTTTACATTAGTTCTTAAGTTCTTACAATAATATTGGTTTGTACAGGAACTTTACCCTCCATATTCATTTTACTTTTACTGTTTTGATAATATTCATGTAAAAGCAATGACTTTTTATATATCCGCATAAAATTAATTACTATCTTATAAACCTTTAAGTATATCAATTACACTTATCTTAAAACAATTTTTTAATTTATTTAAATTTCTTTACAGTTTATAACCAGTCATTTGGCCGAGTCGTATTTGTGATGATGGTAAGACTTGGCATGACGGCACTGAGAGGTCACGAGTTAGATACCTGAGCCAGACATGTTTTCCACACGGTCGTTCGTCCGATGTAGTTTTTTCTGGGAACTGACTAAACGGTTGAAATAATGTTTAGTTGATCATTTAAAAAAAAAATACTCGGGTGGATTTGTAATATCTCACCCATGTTAACAAATTATTTAAATGGGACTTGGACTGACGATGCAACTTGCAGTCTATTTATCTTTAGTCTTAAAAGGATAGCTCAGTGGTAAAATAGTGACTTTCCAATCAAAAAATTATGAATTTAAATCCTCTAAATTATAAAAGTGGTGATTTTATACCTAAAAAAAGGTCTATTTCTTTTGGATATTGCAATTAATTAAGTTCAGGTACACAATGTGGACGGTTTTCTTTTTTAGCTTAAATGTTCAATAAAATCAAGATTCTCTTATTATTAAATTACATATAATAACATGAAGGTAGTTCAAGTTCAATGAACTTTTCAATGAGACCTTATGATTATATTTGACCAACTTTTAAATTCAAAAATTGTATATACATGTTAAAGCTTATTAAAACAATTTATGTAAATCATATTAAAAACAGGATTTAATATCACATTAGTTAAAGTTTTATTAACTACTATACAGAACAGGAGTTTGAGCTCGGTTAATATACATACTTTAGCAGTTTAGCTTGTGTTTTACTGTTTTAGAGCTTGAGTGACACCTACAGCTTTATAAACAAATTTTCATGAATATACATTCATTATCTACGGACACATTGCAAAAAAAATATAATAATAATAATAATAATAATAATAATAATAATAATAATAATAATAATAATAATAATAATAATAATAATAATAATAATAATAATAATAATAATAGATTTAAATAATACAAACTATTGTTTATTGGACGGCAGTTATCCCGCTAATTTTTTTTGTAATATATTAATCTTATCTTTATACTCTATTTTTCTTAATAATCTTTTCGTCCATCCCACTAACCGTCGTTTCTATATGCTGACGTAAGCAAAAAATCATCCCATATTCAGCTGTCATGTAAGCAAAAAACTTAACGGTATTAAGTATCACGACAAGATAAAAGACTTTTAGTGACTGAAAAAAATTGTCAAAAAAAGTAAAAAAACTGTCACTAAAGCCCTAAATACTTTCTCCTTCTCAATTAAAAAGTGTCACTATTGGAACGGTCGCTATAAGTCTTTTTTGACTTTAACTTGAGTCACTAAAAGTCTAATATTTTTTGACTTTAACTTGAGTCACTAAAAGTCTAATATCTTTTGACTTTAAGTTGAGTCACTAAAAGTCTAGTATTTTTTTACTTTAACTTGAGTCACTAAAAGTCCAATATTTTTTTACTTTAACTTGAGTCACTAAAAGTCCAATATATTTTTACTTTAACTTGAGTCACTAAAAGTCTAATATATTTTGACTTTAACTTTAGTCACTAAGAGTCCAAATTTTGTTTACTTTAACTTGAGTCACTAAAAGTCCAATATTTTTTACTTTAACTTCAGTCACTAAAAAGTCAATATTTTTTACTTTAACTTTAGTCACTAAAAGTCCAATATTTGATTTGCAACTCGCTATTCATTCATTATTCACACATGGTTTCCTTTTATCCATGCATACATTTAAGAATAAAATGTTTCTATTTAAAGAAATCAAAATTCTATTATAGTTAAAACAACCTTATTATAAACCAAGAATCGTTGATACAGTAATGCTAACTTCATGAAAACTTATAGAACAAGAAATACTTCAAATTGAGAATTCAAAATCACAAATAAAATCAGTAATGTAATGTAACAAAGATGATCTCCAAGTAATGTTATGTAACAAAGATGATCTCCAAGATGAGTATTCTCAATGATCTCCATTGTATCAACTACCGTGTACCCAACAAATACTAGAAGCCCAAAATATTGTTGTAAAATATCTCCTAAAAACACAAAGAACCACACATAAGATATATAACAAACAGAAGTACTACTAAATGGACTTGTTATCACACTACAAATCACAATTATGAGGTGGGTCACAATGTTTAGTACCATATATACCAACAGTAATGAAGAATCTGCATTTTTCCTCTTTTTCTACACAATAGAATTCATCTTCATATGCATTTGAAGTATTCGGGTGATAGTTTTATTTCATCCAGGAAATCACCTATTTGTTCACTGTTATCATTACAAAACATGGATCATAACAAAATTCACTCTATTTGTTTCTGTACTATTGTTTTATATAATAATTAATACATTCGTTAGCAGATCAAATTAAAAAGTAGGTGTTAGTGGGTCATCCTAACCTGATCCGGTCAATTTTGACATGTATTAAAAATTACACTTCTCAACCCGAATCCCTTACCCCTTACCAACCCTCCCACCCGCACATCTTGCCACATCTGGTGTAAGATAAGATAATCTAAAGGGGTTCCTAAATTTTATCATCTCAACCATCTTTACTTAAGTAAGTTACTATTGCCTCTCATAATGGACTATCTATGATTACAATAAGAAAGTTTCTGAATAGTAGAAATTTAATTACCTTACATAGGGGTTTATCATCTCAACCATCTTTAGCTATGACTTGCATGAGATGATGTTGGGTTTCTGTAACATCACATTCATGGCAAAAGAATAAATAAAGTAATGCATGTAAGAAAAGGGAGGGATGAATAATACTACCTGCTATGACTTGCACGAGATGATGTTGGGTTTCCTGTAGAACAACGATTATACACACTAGATGAATCATTAGCAACCTGAAATTATTTGGAGTTAAAAAATATTAATATGCAATCAAATACGATTACAATTTCAAATAATGATATTTGGAGTTAAAAAAATATCAATATGCAATCAAATATGATTATAACTTCAAAGAATGATATGTTATAATTATTTGTGTGTTCAAACCTACAAAAATGTTGGACAAATTTGCATTAGGTAATTGCTCTTTAATAACAGCCATAAATCGCATCATAGCTTCTTGTCTATCTTTTAATTCCTTCATCTCGGCATCTTGTCTTTCTTTTGATTCATCCATTTCTTTCATTTTGTCTTCAAGTTCGTTAATACGAGCCTTCAACACCGGTACTTGAGGATCTTGTGAGAAACAAGATTCCTTTTGTTTTGCTATTACAACCTTTCCCAAGCATCGAACACGGCCTCCTTTTTCTAGTCCTTTGACCTTAGCCAAGTCATCATTTCTCCAATCAAGATCCCCTACATCCGTAGAACTAGTAGACCCATGCTCCAGTTTTTTCAATTTACCCTAGATATTATCAACTAGTTAAAATAATACTAAGAAATCATATACTACAATTTATTGCAGTTCAAAACAAGATCATATTTATATAACGGGTAACTTTATATGAAACTTGTTAAACAAAAAGTTTAGAGATACATACCACAACTTCAGCAGCCGCTCCATTGACAATACTTCCATCTTTACGTGTACGAGTTAAACAATATATTTTTCCCCGTGACGGCCGGACACCATTGTTCTTATTTGTCTACAAAAATTTTCTCAAAATTAACATTTAGAATATAACATTTAGAATAAATAAAAGAATAACCTATTTCAGAATATAACATACTAAAGTAACCATTATGCGAATGAAAATAAATATCACCTCATCATGAATAAACCTAGCAAAGGATTTTTCACGGTCTTTTGTATGGAAACGATAACCTTCACTAATAATCATTTTTTATTTGGCAGACTACCAACAGCTGACTTCCATCAAAACAGTTAAAAAAATAAAAAAAATAATAATAAAAAATAAAAATGAAAAGAATGAAAAGAGAGAGAGAACCAAACCTGATGTGAGGCTAATGTTTTATTGACTAAAGACATATAAAGAAAACATGGTCCTTTCACTTGAGAAATAAAAATTCAGACTCACGACTAAGAAATCTTGCAACTCCTTTCACTTGTCAACACCGAATGCCACTTCTAATTTTGTAAGTCATTTTCATCTTCTTCTACATCTTCAGACTCTATAATGGGTGTACCATCAACTTCATCATCATCACTCCCAACCCTATCTAGGTATGGTATGTCAAATGTGTAAAGAAGTGAATCAAGACTATTTTGATCAGTATCACATTGCATGTTAAATGCATCCCTAACCTTCACGTGCCTAGCAACAAACCAATCGTTTAGCTTCGGATCATGAGCATAATATACCTTGTCAACTTGAGATGCCAACACAAAAGGGTCATCAAGTAAATTAGCACCCGTGTGCACTAAATACGAGAAGTTTACAAGCGTGATGCCAAATTCATCTCTTTTGCAACCCCTATTGGTATCAACCCAATCACACTTGAATAAAACTACCTTAATTTTACCTGAATAATTCAACTCAACAATATCTGTCAATGCCCCATAGTAATTCATTACTCCTAGTGTAGTGCTTCCACCAGCACAACTACCATCCACTACAGTAACAACAACTCCACTATTTTGGGTTTTCAAGGATTTTTCACGGTCTTTTGTATGGAAACGATAACCTTTGACAAGGTAGCCTGTATATCGTTTCACAAAACTATGTGGACCACGAGCAAGCCACTTGATTTCTTCTGTGACCCTTGAATCCTTTTGCTCTTCTAAGCGTGCAACCTATGGAGGATTATCAAAAAGCATCTTAGGTCGAATAACATAATACTAGTTTTGGTTATGGTATGGTAAAATTACCCGGTTTCGAAACCATTCACTAAAGTTTTCACAATGAATCTTTTGGAGTTGATTCTCATTCAGTTTTCGTGCACGATTCTGCCCTTTAACGAAACTTTTGTGTTCCCTTAAAATAAAAGAAAGGGATTTAACATACAATAAAATCTCATGAAAGAACTGAAATAACTAGGAAATAAAAGTGACATACTCTCGAAAAGGTTTGATTGAGTTAACATTAAATAACACATAACGATGTGCTTGTTTAAGGGACCTCTCATCAATATCAGATTTGGGGAATCTTTTCCTCTTACGAGTTGATGGTTGAGAATTCTCATGTTTCCCCAATGGTCGTCCAGGTCTAAGGAAGTTGGATTCTTCTATCTCATTCTGATTGTCAGCATCATCGTTCCTTATTGGTCTGGAAAATAAGGTCTCAACTCCAGATAGATATCTAGAGCAGAAAGTTAAGATTTCTCTAGCCAAGTACCCTTCCGCTATTGAACCTTCTGGGTAAGCTTTATTGTTTACATATGATTTAAGAATTGATAGGTCCCTTTCAATAGAGTACATCCACCGAAAAGTCACAGGTCCTCCAAGTCGTACCTCTCTAACTAGATGGATCACCAAATGAACCATGACAGTAAAGAAAGAAGGAGGAAAAATTTGTTCCATCTTGCATAATGTTATAGCAACTCGAGATTCAAGAAACTTGAGATCATCTTCCGTCAGGTCCTTTAGACAAATCCGCTTGAAAAAGTCACATAAGTCAATGAGAATCATGCTAACATGGTCAGGCAAAGTTCCACGTAATGTTATTGGCAGATATTCTTGCATCAACATGTGGCAATCATAACTTTTCATCCCCATAAGCTTCCTATCTTTTAATTGCACACAATGTGAAATACTAGATGAATATTCATCGGGTGGTTTGATAGATTTAAGAGTTTGTAAGAACAAATCTTTCTCGGCCCGGGTCATTTCATAACATGCTTTTGGTAGGTACATATTATTACTTCGAGGTTTCTCTTTTGGATGAAGCTCCTCTCGTATGCCCCATTTCTTTAGGTCTAGACGAGCTTTCATATTGTCTTTTGACTTCCCCACCTGTCCAAGCAAAGTCCCAATAATGTTGTCGCATACATTCTTTTCAATATGCATTACATCCAAATTATGACGCAACAACAAATTCTTCCAATAAGGTAACTTAAATAATATGCTCTTCCTTTTCCACGGACTCGTTTCAACATTGTCAACAAGAAAATCAACATGTTCTAATTGATTAAGAGATTCAACCCCGGATGGTGGGATTGGAGGATCTCTTAACTCCTCATATCCATCAAAGGATTGAGTATCTTTACGTGAACAATGATTTGTGTGCAACCATCTTCGATGACCCATGTAACACCACTTTTTCCCATGATCTAGCCATCTTGATGACTTATCAAAAGCACACAATGGACATGCATATTCTCCCTTGGTGCTCCACCCAGAAAGGTTGGCATATCCTGGAAAATCAGATATAGTAGAAAGAACTGCAACTTTCAAATAAAAGTTCTCATTCATAGAGGCATCAAAAGTTTTAACACCAACATCCCACAAATCTTCTAATTCCTTGATCAAGGGTTGCATGTAAACATCTATTTTATTTCCAGGACCTTTGGGACCAGGAATTATCAAAGAAAGAATGAAGTTCGGTTCTTTCATGACATACCATGGAGGTAGGTTATATGGAATGACAAAAACAGGCCAAATACTATAGGCTACATTCATTGTCCTATATGGATTAAAACCATCACTTGCTATAACCAAACGAAAATTTCGAGGATCATTTGCGAATTCAGGATATTTCTTATCGAAGTCTTTCCATGCTAATGCATCAGCTGGATGTCGTAACTTACCATCTCGTACTCGCTCAAAATGATGCCATTTCATAAGATTGGCTGTCTTTGAGGACATGAACAATCTTTGAAGCCTTGGTTTTAAGGGAAACCAACGCAAAATGTTTATAGCCTTCTTCTTTTGTGTACCTACCCTATTCAGAGAATTATCTTCCATGGTTTTCCATCTTGAAGCTCCACAAACACTACATATTTCTTCTTTAACCTTATCATTCCAAAACAACATGCAACCATTAGGACATGCATCAATTTTTTCATACCCTAATCCTAACTTTTCCATGATTTTTTTCACCTCATGGGCTTTTTTAGGTAATAAATTTCCTTCGAGCAACAAATCTTGAAGAAACTCCAGCAGCATAGAAAATGATTTGTTGCTCCAACCATTAAGGCATTTTATATGGTACAAATAAACCAAACATGACAGCTTACTATGTTTAGCATTCACATACACCTTTTGTTCAGCATCTTTAAGCAAATCATCAAAGTTATTTTGATTATTTTGCATTGATGGTTGTGTGTTCAAATCAACTTCACCTTCTACTTCACCTTCAACTTCACTTTCACCAATATCTAGATTACTTCCTTCCATCGGGGCGGTTGGAAAAAGATCGTGTAGTAACTCATTCATGTCATGTTGAAAGTCTCCCTTTTCATGATTTGAGGTCGTACTTGAAGATGATGCCTCACGAGTTTCACCATGATATGTCCAAATGGAGTATCCTCTTTGAAAACCCCAACATATAAGGTGATCATACACTTCTCCTCTCATAAAGTGAAATCTATTGTGACATTGCGTGCACGGACACAATATCATTCCACCATGACTTGACTTATTAAAAGCAAAGTCCAAAAAAGATTCTACACCGTTTACATATTGTGTACTAGATCTCCGTGTAGAATACATCCATGATTTGTACATTACAATTACTATGACACACACAAATAAAAGAGCAAGATTTATTAACTGTCACCGAATTCATTAGCTTCAGATATCTATATACTTTATCACATTCATTTGGCTACCTACTCATCTTATTCATTTTTTTCATTTGGACTTAAACTCACAGGGAGCAAGTTACTAAATTCAAATATGGATTGGGCTTTATGACTAAGGTATGTATGGATCAATAGCATAATTTAAATGAGAAGAACCATTTGGCTATTCAAGTAGGCATTTAACTAATATGATTAGAAACCTACCTAAGTTTATTAAGCTCATCTCTCAACTGGCTTTATTTTATTAATTTAATATGGAGAATTTGTTATGCTATAATAGGAATATAGATTAGCATACCCTACGCCTAGGAACATTCACAGAGAAGATGAGTGCATAGCTAGTGCCTAACAAAGTACTTATTTCTTCCTTTCAGATACATCAGATACAAAGGTACTTAATGAAGCGAAACTATGAATAAAGTAATCAATCCCGTTATTCTAGCAAGCAAATAAAATCATCTACTTTTCTATATGAAGAAATTAATACTGATATGAGTAATATCAGTGTTTCCCAAAGCAAAAACACAAAGGATCAAACAACATCTGTAAAGTAGATTATCCCATATAACGATAACATCAAACTGTGAGCCAAATTCTATCTATTTTGCTCCAAATTCATCTAAAAACACTTGAATCCTTTAATAGATCCAAAAATTTAACATATCAAATGAAAAATGATTAGCTATTAGGAACATATAACAGATAGGTGTAAAAGTAACAGATAACGATACCTTCAAATAGCCTCTCGTGGTGTCCTAAATCCGAGACCAACACTCTTCCAGAACCTGTTTCCACCTTTTCCAGGCGTGTTTCCCTTGCTACTTTTCTTCGAGCTGATAAACATTGTTTCGAAATTAATGAAATTCAAACAGCATAAACAAAATTGAACAAATAGATGCATTAGACAGATTAGTGTTCGTTTCTAACCAGATCCAGTGCATGATCAAATCAGAGGTCGGAACAATACCTGAATTGACGACGGGACTAGCAGGTACGGCGTGAACACGACGGCGCTGAGCAGGTACGGCTGAGCTGCGGCGCTTGTCTCCAACGATCGATTCTTCCGCCGATCGATTGAATGGATCTGATGGAGTGAAATGAATCGCTAAGCAGGTACGATTGAGCTGCGGCGCTTGTCTCTGACGATCGATTCTTCCCTTCGATCGATTCTTCCGCCGATCGATTGAATGGATCTGATGGAGTGAAATGTACGGTTGGAATAGATCTAAGATGGATTGGAATGGAGGTACGATTGGAATTTTTTAACGGGCTAGATGAAGATTAAAAAAAATTAAAAGAAAAATAGTTTTAATGACTAAATTATATAAAGTCACTAAAGGTAAGTGTCATTAAATGTCACTTATTTTGTTGTGCTATATTTTAACGGCAGGACCAATATTAGTAAATATGGTGAAAGTTAGGACAAGTGTGAGTGATTATTGAATGTGGAATTATTACCAGACAACCTTCAAAAGTTAAGATTATTTATAATCTGTTTTTCATATTTTTTATCATACGAACAGGAGAATTCCAAAAATAAACACAATGTCATAAAGTTTGCTGCGCAAGATAAAAAGCAATAACGTGAAACTCAAAACGCGTTTTAATAACGAATTAGCTGTAGAGGGAAATGTCAAATCTGTTCCAGTTAAAACAAAATTCACTTGTTTATAAACACATGCATTACATTCCTTTATATTCTTTCCATTATTAGTTTCAAGTGTAGTCACTGTAATTTTGTGAAAAGACTTTTTTATCTTTTCAAATGAGCTTTCGGACTTATGTAAATTAATTATAAGGGTAAAGTTTTATTACAAACCAATATTATTGTAAAAACTTAAAAATTAGTGTAAAAATTATTAAATTTCAATTAAATGAAGGTTATTTAGATAATTTTTGTGCTCCTTCTTCTGTTTTCCTTCATGTCTATGCACATGATGGCAACTTAACGACCTAAAAAAATAAAAAAACTAAACAAATTTTTTTTTTGTATGTCCGACTATGTTACATATATGCAACATATGAGACATATAATGTTGCATACCATGTTGCATATATGAAACATAAAATGTTGCATACATGCAACATGGTATGTTGCATATAAAACATATGAAACATATAATGTTGCAAATATGCAACATTGTATCTTTCATATGTTTCATATAAAACATACCATGTTGCATATATGCAAGATTGTATATTTCATATGTTTCATATATGCAACATAGTTGGACAGACAACAAAAAACTTTTGTTTTTAAGTCATCGGGTGGATATGGGTTGATATACGTGAAATTAAATTAAAAAAATATCAAATTACAAAAAAAACTTCATTTGAAATAATTTTCCTTTGATTCTTACAAGTTTTACAATAGAAAACAAACGATTTGATATGATCTTTACTATAAATGTAGTAGAGGAATTAAAAAGAAAGAACAAAATTACTTAACTATCTCTCATTTAAGTTGGTTTTTAAGTTGTTACAATAGCTAATGGTTCTTACATGAACTTTACCCTTATAATGCATATTTTAAAGCATAATTTATTTATTTCTCATTATATTTCGTATTTAAACTTTGAGTAAATTACATCAATGGTCCCTACGGTTTATTTAAAATGTTGAATTTGAGCCATAATCTTTGATGTTTGAATTTACAGATTTGATGCTTAGATTCTGTTTTCTATTTCTATTTCATCTAGCAGATGGTTGCTTAAATGGAATTCTTATGTATACTGTAGGAATTTTGAAAAACACGAGCCCTATATGTTACGTATAGACCTATATGTGATGTATATGAGCGATGTAACATATTTGACCAAATATAAGAACCCTATACGTCACGTAGAGGCCCATACATGACGTTATAGGTCTCAACCTTGGAGTAAGTGTGTCAGAGGATGTCGGGTGTGTTATTTTGAATTGGGATTTAAAATTTGAGATTTAGGGTTTCACTGGTGTGTATTCTCCCCGTATAGACCTATACGTGGAGGATAAAGTAAAAAAAAAATTGTTTGTTTATTATCACTAGGGGGTGTACACAATCTAGTTTCAAACCGTTAGAACCGTTAGCTCGATCATCGGGTTGTAGTGTAAGAAATCTAATGTTAAGACCTATATGTGAACGTCGGTTCTAGTCATCTCGATCATCGGTTTGAAAGTATATAGATAATCCGTAATATATATTTGAATGTTACGCATGTAAAACTAGGTGTTTGTTTCGCGTGTTAAACTACTCGTTAAACTAGGTATTGTTTTGATAATATCTACATTTACATTCATGTGTTTTTATTATAAAACTAATTTTTGTTTTGATTATCGGTTTGAGATGTAACAAATATACAGATAATGTGCATTATGTATTTGAAACTAGGTGTATGTTTCGCGTGTTAAACTACCCATAAACAAACAAACATCATATACAACCAACAAACACAACCATTACAAATACAACCAAACGAACACAACCATCACAAACACAACACAACCGTTGTAAATAAAACTGCATATATAAATATAACGAGTCTGTACATATAAAACAAAAAAAATACAACTCTACCTAAAACACCTAATCGACCATCATGTTATCATCGACGTCATCATCATAAGAATGATGTGTAGCACTACCAGACGTGCCAGCACCAGACGTGCCAGCACCAGACGTACTAGCACCAGACCCACCCGGACCAGACGTGCTTGCACCAGGGTGGCCAAACAGTGAAGGTGGTGGTATAAATGGGATACAGGAGGCCTTCATCCGCTCCATCTCAGAGTCTACCAATTACCACACCAAAATCCAGTCATGGTGCCTCTTTCGGTCCAAACATCTCTTGAAACATGAAATGGGTCTCGCGAGGCAACCACACGACATAATATACGCATGAAGGATGCTAGGGCCGCGCCAGAGGTCCATGATCTACCACCGGCTCCCTCCTCTAAAAACTACCATGAAATAGTGGTGTTGTGCCCGATCTCCATCTATCTGATCTGGAGAAACCGATCGTTCGCTGGGGTAACTTGCTGAAAGTTAAGGTGTTGGTAATCGTTCAATGGGTCTTGGAACTCCTCTGAATCAGAACTAGGCATATGTGCGTATAATTCCATAGTTGTTAGTATTTATAAAATTTATTTATTAATATTTATATTGTTTAGAGCTTAAATTTATTTTTATGATTTATGTTTTCGGTTTGAGGCTTTATGATTTTGGTTTTTAGGGTTTAATGTTTATTTATTAATATTCATATAGTTTAGGGTTTACGATTTATAATTTAGGGTGTACGGCTTAGGTTCAGTTAAGGGTTTAGGCCGGGTTTAGTATGTAACCTTTAGTGTTAATGATTTAGTGTTAATATTTATAGAATTTATTTATTTTTATAAAACTTATTTATTAATATTTAAATAGTTTAGGGTTTAGAGTTTAAGTGACATAATTTAATAGTATATCCAACAAATGAAGCAAGCATCAATCACATATATAAACAACACAATTTTCATAGGGACAGCAAGATGTCATAAGCCATATAGAGATACTTCATTGTAAGTACAACTAACATCAATCGCAATTAATAATCATCCACAATTTATCATAATAAAAACGTTAATGTAAGCGTGTACACATTAAACAGGCCGGTATAAACTCCTACAACATGAATTTACGCTATAAAGTCCTACAACATGAATTTACGCTATAAAGTCCTATAACATGAATATATGACAAGGTAATTATTTTGATAAATTGTGCAATAAAGTCCTACACATGAATATGCCACGGTAACCCAACTTAACTGGTATGCGTAACCCAAAATCATAAAGTCCTAAATTAAACAACACCATTGAAAACAACTATAAGAATATAGCTAACAACATGCAAATTTATAATTGTAAACTTACGCTATAATCGAATAGAATCAATAACAATGAGCTTCCATCCAACGATAATTTTCATGTTTGACCCCGACATTTCATATTGGTATGGCAAATGCAACCGTCAACGCCAATTACTTTTTTAACGGTAAAAATAGAGAATTTTATTCAATTCTGGTAATTAAATTGCTCTTATAACTAGTTTAACGATTTAAACAGGAATGTTTAACTAATTGATGAAAAAAAGAGAGAAAATAAAGACTAAGAATCAAATGTATAACTTTTTAGAGATTAAGGATCAAAATTTATAATTTTAAACGAACCACAGGGGCATAAATGTAATTTACTCTTATACTTTTAATTTTCCTGGCTGTATTTTAAGAGATGCCCTACAGGCTACAACTCAATAGTCAATTCTAAACCTTAATTTCTAAATATTTAAATGAGTAAATTACGGATTTCGTCCCTGTGGTTTGCGCGAATTTCACATATAGTCCTTAGCTTTCATTTATTACGGATATGGTCCCAAACGTTTGACAAACCGTTGCAGATATCGTCCTTCTGTCTAGCTTCTGTTAATTTTTTCTGTTAAATTTATTAAAATACCCATTATACCCTTATCATTTTATTTAACAAAAAACAAAAAAAAAAAGTTTAAAGCTACCCAACCTCATCATCTTCTCCTCCTCCTCTTCTCCTCCACCTCTGATCAATCTCCGATCATTACCACCACCACGGTCTTTAACAATTAAAGGTTAAACTAAGAAGCTTACAGAAACAGGAATTCAAATTTCACATTCTCGAACGCTCGCATCATTCTGAATTGCTAAACTCCTTAATTTTAAGCTAGATAAATTCAAATCTCAACGTGATACTTACTAAACCAGTGCTAAAATACATCAAACATGTTATACTTGAAAAATTAATAGTTAAACTATCTGGATGGAAATACACAAAATTACCATTTAAAAGAACGACCGTTATTGGCGATGACGGAGGATGAATGGCAAGGGAGCGGAGTTGAGATGCGAGATGGGGTGAGACCTTTGCTTCCGCCCGCCGCCGTCACCATAGCCGCCACCACCGCTACGACTATTGTTCTTGCGAGCCGATTGCACCACCGGAAACCCCAATTGCGACCTAGGTTTTGGGTCTATGTTTATCTTGAGCAGGTGTGAGGGGAAGAGATCTGGAACCAGAGAAGACCGTCAGCACTCTCACATTCGTTGCCGGCCACCGGTCAAGGCTCGCCGGAATCGCGAGTTCGCGACCCTAGTTCGACATCGGAGAGAGATGATGCGGTGAACGCCGCTGATTACGCCGCCGTGAACCAGAGATAAGGAGGAGAGGGTTGCCGGTTGTTAGAGGTCGCGGTGGTCGGATGGTCGCCGGAGTCAACGATAGCGGCAGTTGGAGGTCGCCGACTCTCTCCTTTCTTCTTCTTTCTTCTCCTTTCTTTCTTATTCTCTTCTTTCCTTTTCCACCGGAGATGATGATAGAATTTCATAGATTTTTATGATTTTATTTTTTAGTTTAGGTATTAATGTATATATTAATTAAAGACAAGGGTATAGTGGTCATTTTACATTCACTTAACAAAATATTTTAACGGTCATCCATCTCAGGGACTTTATCCGTAACGATTTGTCAAACGTTTGGGACTATATCCGTAATAAATAAAAGCTAAGGACTATATGTGAAATTTGCGCAAACCACAGGGACGAAATCCGTAATTTACTCTATTTAAATAATAATCTTTCTATTTAATTTCTCTCTTAATTTGTCTTTTTGTCAAATTGTGTTCTATAAGATACTTGGGTGCTCCTCTCTTCACCTCCCCTTCTTGATCTTTCTTTGAACACGAAAACACAGAAAATTAAAAGGAGAATATATGGAAGAAGTACCATATTTATGGAGTCATCAAGAGGTTGGTCATCATTCATTTATCTTTGCTCTTCATATAGTAATAAAAAATATATACATAAATCATGCTTTTATAATTACTTCATTGTAGGCAGAAGAATATATGCTTTGTGCTTAACACAGTTTAACCAAAATTCCAACATTTCTGAGATTCTTAGCAAATTGTCATTGTTTATATTTCTTGAATTCTAGATCTGAAGAAAATGAATTCTGAAATTAAGGTTTTATTTCTTTAATCTTTCGTCTAATTAACTTTCTTGTGTTTTTTTTAATTGTTTTTTTTTTAATTCCAAGAGCTTCCAAAAAGATAAATTAATATTCCTGTTGTTTGCAAATTATCATCTTGATTAATTATAAAGTGTATTGTATTTCAGATTACAATTTAGGGTTTTTGTTTCTCTTCTGGTATCTTTGTTGGATTACTCCATGTGAAGATCTTGAATTTCTTTTGTTTGTGTGTGAAAAAAAACACATCTTAGTATGTGTATTATTTCCTAGTGCGATAAATCACATTTAATTTGCAAGCTCCAATTAATATTTGATTTATCCTTAATGGATTTATAAAATTTTGCATTAATTAGTTAACGTGTACGCGTGTTTTCACCGGTTAATTGTGTAGTTTTATTTTTCTCTCTTTCTTTTTCATTTTCTTTTGATTTTTTTTTTTAAATTGTGTCTTATATCTTGTTATGCTAAATTACTAGTGGTCAGTACACGAAAATTAGTTTGCAATCGTTCAAATAATGTTTAAGACAATAATTTAACAAACTATATATATCTTCTAAAAGTTATTAATTTGTTTTTCTTTCTTATGCTAAAACCAATCCTTTTAATTCTAAGATCATCAATGTGTGTTCATCGGTTCGATTTTTGGTTTACTCGGACTATTCGAATCGAAATAATTATTATATATAATATAGTTTTACGTCAAATATGTGAGTCGAATCGATTTAAATATCACAAATTTCGGAAAACATTTATTAAATCTTGTGTGTTTTTGGGAAACTATAGAGCAATGATGAACTTAAGCTCAAGATTCATTACACTGCACTTGAACTAGAAGCAGTAAAAGCAAAAGCAAATGAAGAAATGAACAAAAACACGGAATCAGTGAAACAATTGTTACACCTTTTAAAACTTGTTTGTCATGAAAGAGATGAAGCCAAAGATCAAATACAAAAGCTACTCAACAAGATTAGTCATCCCATAAACAAATCCATCGTCCACGATCACTTTTCGATTGATCAAGTTCATCAACATCATCATATCCCTTTTATCAAACCCGCAAATGCCAACTCAAGTGTTGCAGAATCAAGTAGTATCCCACAAATGGATCGTGCCACTTTCGTGATGGAGAGTTTGATCAAAGGAAAGGCCTTGCCACAAAAAGGGAGCTTACTAAAAGCAGTTATCGAAGCGGGTCCGCTTTTGCAAACGCTATTTGCAACAAACCCGCTTCCTAGTTGTGGGAAGATGTCACCACAGCAGTTCTTCTACAATGGTGCTCAGAATCAGACCACAAAGTGTTATGGAAGTTTTTCTCAAATTAGTGGTGGTGGTGGAAGTGTTTTGAGTTTTAATGGAATAAGTTCTAGCAACTTTGAAGGGGGGATTTTGGGAGCAAGTTGTCCTACGGGTAGTAACTTTGGTCCGGTTGAAAAGAGGCAAAGGATTAGATAAGTTCATGAAAAAAGGTTGTTTTTCCCTTTCCTTTTGGCACTTTATTTTTTTTTTTCTCTTTTTGTAAAGGAGTTTAATGGGTTTTGAGTCTTTTGACGGATGGATGATGGGTGTACATGATGAATGACATTTTTAGGGTTTTAGTTTGAATTATATAGTGGTTTTCTACTTTTTATGTGATGAATCATTGGCATGTAGTTTTCTTTATTTTTCATTCGAATAAAACTAAAGTCATAGCTAGCTAGCTACAGATAGAATATGAAGAACTTAATTTGTGTCTAAATTTTATGAAAGGTTATGAAAATATTATTAATGGATGTCTTTTTATAGATTACTGGGTGTAAACGAGTCGAGCCGAGCTCGAGCTTTGCAATACTCGGGCTCGGCTCGATTTACTTTTCTGGAGCTCGAGCTCGAGCTCGGCTCGATACGAGCCTATGTTTTCTGGCTCGAGCTCGGCTCGCAAAACAATTCCAAGGCTCGAGCTCGGCTCGTTGGGCTCGATCAAAATTCTTAACTGAACAAAAGCTCGGCTCGAGCTCGTTTCCAGATTCCTTAATGAGCCAAAGCTCGGCTCGAGCTCGACTAAAAAGTGCAGAAACACAATATTTCAATGGCAAAAAACACAAAATAATGACCCATATACAAAAATTAGCCATCCAAAAGCATACTTAGCCATACAAAGTATGAGATCATCATAAATAAACATACGAAGAAGTACGAGAGAAAGTTTACAAAAAAAACATATCAAATGTTAACAAAAAAAACTCCTCGTCTTCTCAAATTTTCATATAACCAATATTCCTACTAATTTTTCCAAGCTATCATCTTATAAGCCTGAAACATTTCAACATACCATCATGTTTTATTTGAGGTTACAACAAAAAAAGACCAATTTCTTTGAGCATACGACTATTAAATAACTTTTATTTATGGTATAGAATATGTACCTTAAGTTAGGTCTCTTTCCCGATAGGTAGTACGACCTCACACGGTGCATCCTCCTTCTACAAAAACATAAGAGTTTAATTAATAAAATATTAAATCATATCCTTTGAGGTTTGAGAATATACCTTAAGCTTCTTCTTCACACCATGAAGTTTCCTAATCCAGTCTCCTCCACAAATCAACATCTCAACAGTGGTAGGTGCCAATGAAGATCGAAATGGATCAATAACTCTTCCCCCGGCACTAAATGTGGCTTCTGAGGCAACTGTGGAAACTGGAACTCCAAGAATGTCAGATGCCATCTTGGACAAAACACGATATTTTAGCTTGTGTGTGTTCCACCAATCCAACAAATTAAATTTAGGAAGATCAACTTCTTCAAGCATTAGAACAGGTTCTTCTAAATATGTTCTAATTTCGGATTTCTTCGGTGTGACCACTTGAACATTTTTAAGAAACTTCCCAAATGCGCCCCATCCAGAACTCGATGCCTCTTCATTAGGCTTTGATGCAGTACTCGCACTGGATGATCCAGTTTTTTGACTTGTTGCCTCCTTTGTTGATGCTTCATCCATCTCCAAATACTCATCATACATAATTTGAAGTGCACACTCAACTTCTTCAATATTCTTTTCGGATTCTGCTGGTGGGTATATTTGTGGATAACAAAATCTCAAGTACTCCACTTTTAGACGAGGATCAAGCACTGCAGCCATAGCCATCAGTAAGTGGCACTCCCCCCAATACTTATCAAACTTCTCCTTCATCTTTTGGGTCATTTCTTTGACAAAGTTAATCTTGGATAACACACCTTCATATATAGCTTTTTTTAACTTTGTATACCTTCATAAGATACAAATTTGCAGTGGGATAATCGGTACCAGATATGATATTCTTGCACTCCTTGAAAACCTTTAACACTTCACATACATGTTGCACATTTATCCAATCTTGTTTGGTGGGTAAGTGTTTAAAATGCGGTTCATAATCTGCATATCTAGAATATAAAATCAGAGTTAGTAAATACATATCTAAAAAAATCTGACTTATATTAAATACATACCTAGGAAACACATCTTTAAACTTGATAGCAAGAGACAACATATCATAAGTGGAATTCCATCTTGTTGGAACATCAAGTACCAACTTTCTATCATGCACTTGAAGTTGTTGTGCAGCATTAGAAAACACTTGACGCCTCATCTCCGAAGAGTTTATATACTTTACAGCTTCCCGAACTTCCCCAATTACAGAGTCAATCATAGATAGACCATCTTTGACAAGTAAATTTAGGATATGCGCGCAACATCTAACATGAAACAACCTTCCCCCACAAGGAAGTTTCTTCACTCTGGACAAGTCGTCCTTCAAGGTACTCACTACCTTATCATTATATGAGGCATTATCCACAGAGATGGAGAAAATCTTCCCCATAATCTCCCATTCCTTTAAACATGAGGAAATAGCATATCCCATAATCTCCCATTCCTTTAGCAGTTTTAAGCCAATTGAAATGCTTAACTTATAATTTATTAACTTATAAAAACCTCCGATTGACTTATAAAAACCTCCCATTGAAATGCTAGATCAAAACTTGATAATTCATAAAACAAACCGTTAAATGCTAGCAAATAATAAACGCCGGGAATTGAAGCATTTTAGAGGACGGAAGGAGAGAAAACCTTGATTTGCCGGAGGGAGAAGAAAGACGACGGTGTAAGAAATATCTTCCGATTGAAGACGGCCAAGAAATACAACACTCGATAGTTGTTTTCCGGGTTTTACGGCTTGTATAGCATCATCGCAGAGAGACGAAGAACAAGGGGACGGCTGAGTTTGTGAATGTGGATTTCTAGGGTTCTTGACTTCTTTCAAACACTGGGCGCTAATATGAATTTTGGGGCGGCGAATTCAAAATAAAAATAAAAGATGAAAGCTCTTTTAATAAAAGTATAAAACAAATATATGATATATATAAAATTATATATATATAAAATTATATATTAAAAGTAGGTAAGCTCGATAAAGCTCGACGAGCCTAAACGATCTCCACATACAGGCTTGGGCTCGAGCTCGATAATTAAATGAGCATTTTTTGAGGCTCGAGCTCGGCTCGAGCTCGATTAAGCTCGGCTCGTTTCGAGCTTTTTTTCGATCCGATCTCGAGTAGCTCGCGAGTAGCTCGGCTCATTTACACCCCTAAGATTACATAAAATTTAGTTTTTAAGTCTTCTAATCAAACAATAATTTCTACTTAACCCTATTAAGTAAAAACTCTAGAACTTGATACCAATTTTCCATGGATATGATGTTTTCTATGGATAGTAGGAACATGAATACTAGAGAATGATGTGTATTTTCCATTAGAGGAAAAAAAAGTACATATAAACACTACAAAAAATAAGAGTATTAGCGGCGACATATGTCGCACTATTGCTCAAAATGTCATCGCTCTGTGTGTCGCCACTATTGACACGCGTCTTATGAATATTATGATATCTTAGGTATATGACTCACTTGATGATGATACATGATCATCTTTGGAAGGTTTAAAGTGTCATGATAATAATGTAGATTAAGTTCTCGAGAATGTTATGATTGTTGTATACTTGTATACACATTAATTTGGATCCGAATACGTTATGATTCTTTGTGTACGTTAATTGCTTAAATATAATCAGAAGTCCATATAAATCCACAAGATAGTTGAACACGTGAAGGTGTCTGAAACATCTTATCTATAATCCTTGTGCATCATTAAACATCACATGGTGATTATGATATATCAATAAGCTGTGGATCATAATGGTAAAGTATAGATTGAAAATAGATTAAATGTTGTAAATTTTGAATTGATTTGTTAAATGATTAAGTTTATGCATCAAGCTCCTTATGAGTGAATGCATATGCATAATTGGGCAAGATGAAAATTAGTCCATAATGGATCGTAGATGGATTATAAATGCCTAAAGCATTTGTATAAAGCCTTGAGAAAATTTTATGTAAATTTAACATGTTTTGTTTATGGAGTATGGACTAAAAACAATTTTATTAAGTTTGATATTAACTCATGATTAACTCGGGATACAAAGATATAAGTATCATGTAAATGGTCAATCTATAAGAAGAACAATCTTGACTTTGTAGTTATTATAGTATATGCTGATTATTTCTCATGAAGATGCCACACATTTATATGGTAAATATATATATTTATATCCATTAATCAGAAAATGTTAAAGAGTATAATTAGGAAACATACTCATCCATCATATTGATAAAGATTGTCAAATTACTTGATACATAAAATGACCATTTTTTGAAGAATGAAAAAAATATGGATGTGGAAGTACTACAACCACGTGCACTTGTTGCATTACCATATCATTTATCTAAATATATTTGCATGATATTATGTCTAATGATGAGACATTGAAATGCATTAAACATATTTTAAAGGTATAGGTTTATATTTTAACTAATCCAATGAAACATGTTTTGTTAGTCATTCAGATGCAGGTAATTTATACAACATCATTTTGGATCTTGTGATTTTTATCTATGAAGTATGAGGTACTGAACGTTTTCGCAATGTTTTGGAACTCTATTGAGAAGAACGATAACCAGAGCTAAGAAATTGTGTCATCTACCATTGGAAATGTCACTTTTCTACCCTAACCGGTTATTGGGTTAGCTTGGAAACACACTTCACTAAAGTTTAGGAGTTTTATATGAAGATCATATAACATTGGTTGCTAAAGGAATTGCACATCAAGGAATTAAGAAGCAAATAAACCACTACAAAAGTACTGAGCAAACAACTTAAGGAACTGAACCTCATGAAAGGATCAAGAAGATCGATGCTACTCACATAAATGATACATGTCAAAATGAGGGGGACACAATACGCGTTGCCACTAGCGAAGCTTGGGCGAAAAGTTTGAGGGGGCGAAGAGTCATGGATCCTAATCCCGGGGGGGGGGGGGGGGGGGGCGGTTCTTAATAAATATAAAAAAAATTCAAAAATCGCAAAAATTAGCACTACGGTCGAAAAAAACCGGGGGGGGGCGGTCGGCCCCCCCCCCCCCCCGGTCCTAACTAACCTTCGCCCTTGCGCGTTGCACTCTTTTTCCCTTAGCTATGGTTTTATCTCACTGGGTTTTCCTAGCAATGTTTTTAATGAGACAACATCCTGAAACGTATTGACAAAATAATATATTTTTTCTCTTTCACTATATGGATAGTCAAGAGGGAGTATTATAATAATTATTATGACTATCTATGTTCCTATGTATTCTTTTGTATCATTTTGTTGCATTCATATCTTATGTCCTATATATAATGGTTTGTTGTATTTGATAGATGATCAATATATAAATAATATAAGTTCTATCTAATCTCTACTCTCTCTTCTAATATACTTCATATGTTCTTATCTCTATACATATTTAGATTAGATAGCTAATGGGCTCTATTTATTCAACAATTTACATATTATTTAAATAATTTATTGATTGAAGAATTGATGTAGCTAAAGTTTAAAAGAGTATTGTTCAAATATTGAAGTCAAAAGATGGGACCAATCATGACGAAAAGTTGCAATCCTAGTTGATCTTGATTCGACATTAGAAGTATATTGATTTTTTCCCAATAACCGAATACTTTTGTCTGTAAATACTGCATACTTGATTTCATTCATATATCGATTTGATTCCCTCAAATTAAGATGGGCTTATCGTTCGCACTTGGGCTTTCAAATTAATATGGGCTTTTTGATAATCAACCAAGTTATACATTGTTTTCTTAATTAATCTCAACCTGAGTGTAATATATTGTTTACAACTTCAGTTTATGTTTTATACAATTTTTTGTTTTAATCAAATTAAATCAAAAAGCCGATTTTAGTTTACTTTTCTTGTCTACTTAAATAATCAAATAAGAGGTATAACCCTGACCGCATGATTCTCGTGGATACGATACCTGACTTTCCCTAACTATCTAGGTTAATTAGGTTTTTGCATAATCCTAACGCCATGTCATCACGGAATTCCATCCTTGCTTTGTTTTACCTCGATCCCCAAAAATTAGTTTAGCAACCCAAGATCACTCATCTTAAAGTGAGATTTCATCTCTTTCTTGAATTTTTGTATATCCTCTACCGCTTCCTAGTGATGATTAGGTCGTCTATATAGGTTCCGGTAACTAGTATTCGATTGTCGCTTGTAAACAGCTTGCTACTGTTTACATCTTGGAATGATTTCTTTATAGAGCTGAAGCAAACTTAGTATTCCATACACGAGACACTTACTTAAGCCTGCATAGTACCTTGAGTAACCTGTACACTTGTTTTTCCTCATTCTTCTTAAGAAACCCTAGTGGTTGACTAATATAGACGTCCTCCTATAGCTCTTCATGTGGAAACGCCGATTTAGCGTCTAGGTGATTACTTGTCACCCATGTTAACGGCTAGACCTAATAGAAGTTGTACTGTTTCAATCCTTGCCATAGTGCAAATATCTTTTCATAATTTGATTTCGTGCTTTTGATAGTACCATTTAGCAATGACTCGGGCTTTATACCTTGTTATTGTTCCATTTACATCCTTCTTCACTTAGAAAGCCCACTTTAGACCATAGGCTTAATGTTTCGTGGCGGGTCAACTAGTTTTCATATCTAATTTTTCTCGATTGATACATTCTCATTCTCATATCTATCTTCCAATGATTTTCTCTAATAACTTCTCGGAAATTCTTTGACTTGTCATGAATAGATAATAAGAGGTGTTCGTCTTCTATAGCGGCTCCTTGGTTTGATGAACTTCAATCACAAAATCTGCCAATTTACCTAGTAATTTAGTTGTTCCATTTGATTTCTTCAAAATTATTTCATGATCATCACAAAATCTGCTTCCTCGTAAGTTGGTGGATCAAGAGAATCGATTGCTCCAAATCTAAATGGCCCAGACGCAACTTCTGGGTTGAAGCCCATGATACAGCTTCTGGATTGAAGCCCATTTTTGGTCAATTAACTTTTCATGTTTCTCCAGATGTATAGTCTCGGCCCACTTAACATGGCCAAGTTGAAATGTTGGCTCGAACAATAAATTCAGTACTCCAAGCTTGACTTGCATTACAATATTTTAAATAGTTTTCCCAGTTGTAGCCCATTGTTTCATCGAATTTTACATTTTGGATCACACATGAACTCATCTTGTAAGGGCATTGGGTATACTCAGCGCCATATTACGCTTTTGGCAGCGCCAACGGTGCCAAACACCGCCCCCCCCCTATAAAAACTCGGCGGCGCCAAGTTTGTGCGTGAACATGTTAACGGGCGCTGAGTGAAGATAACGGTCACATTTCTGACCGTTGGAGGAGCTGTACCGTTGGCTTTTTTTTTTAAAAAAAATTTTTTTTTTCTAATTTAATTCTCACATATATATACACATACTAACACACACATATCACACATACTCCTCTCCAAATCCTCTCAAACATCAACAACAATTTGAAGATTATGGATTTGTTATCCTCAAACGACTCTTCCGATACGTCCTCCGACGAAGAGGCCGGGATGTTTTTACAATTGATGTTTAATTATCATCAAATACGGATGAACCGGCGGATGACTCGACGGGCTCGCATAAACCGAAATCGTGCGGCGGCTCATGAAAGTCTTCTACGAGACTATTTCAACGAAGATTTTGTCTACCGAGATGACGCATTTGAACAACGTTTTCGAATGCGACGTTCACTTTTTTACGAATTGTGAACGATTTGGAGCGAGAGGACCCGTGGTTTCCACAACGGCGAGATGCGAGAGGAAGGATTGGTTTCACTCCACTTCAAAAATGCACGGCGGCAATTCGAGTCATGGCGTACGGTATAACGGGCGATGCATTCGACGAGTACCTAAGAATGTCCGATCGTACCATTAGGTCGTGTATTCAACACTTTTGTAGCGGTAACAATTCTCTTATAAAATTACCTCTATATTTAAATTTATATACCGTTTTTGTTTCTATTTTTTAAAGCTTTTTAATCTATAGGTCTTTTCAATTTATACGGAAGAAAATATTTACGACGACCAACCGCCTCCGACATCAGGCAACTGTACGAGTATCATGAGAACAAATGGGGTTTTCGTGGGATGCTTGGAAGCATCGATTGCACGCATTGGGAGTGGAAGAACTGTCCGAACGCATGGCGAGGTCAGTTTATGCGTGGTGATCACGGCCACCCAACCATCATGCTAGAAGCCGTTGCCTCCAACGATATGTGGATATGGCATCAATATTTTGGTGTTTCCGGCTCGAACAACGATATCAACGTTCTCAACCGATCACCAATTTGGGACGATGTCATCGAGGGACGCGAGCCGGATTCGTCTTTTGAGCTACGAGGAAACGTGTACAAGCGGGGGTATTATTTGGGAGACGGGATCTATCCCGAATATGCTACGATTGTCAAAGGGTTCACGACTCCGATCGGCGAAAGGCGTAAGGTGTACACAAAAGTTCACAGCGCCGCTCGGAAAGACATTGAACGTGCATTCGGTGATTTGAAGGATAAATGGCATATCATAGCTCACCCCGCACGAATGTGGCATCGAAACAAAATTGCGAATGTTATGCGTGGTTGTATTATTTTACACAACATGATCCTCGAAGATCAAGGTGCCGCGATTTGCCAATTTCACGAGGAGGAGTTGGATACGGTGTACGATGAAATCGAGGAGGACCAAAAAAGAGCCATTCGTCAAGAAATATTTAATCGAGACATCCACAACCAGTTGAAGGCGGACTTGATCGATGACATTTACGAACGATCACTTTGATGTATTTGTAGTATTTTTTTTTGGGTAATTTGTAGGTTTCTAAATTTTTAATGATCTAGTATTTGTAGTATTTTTTTCTAGTATTTGTGTTACTTTTTTTAAGTTGTTTTACAATTTTCGAAAAAAAAAACAAAAAAAAAAATATTAAAATAATTATCACCCTTTAAATTAAATCGAAACTAAAAAAAAAAACTAATAAAATATTGTTTAACATGTTAACTTAACATGAGTATATCCCATTCATGTTAACTATTTTGGTGTTAAGTTAAAGGTGACGTGGCGCCTATGTGGCAAAGTTAACATGTTAACTTAACATGAGTATACCTCATGCCCTAACTAAGTCAAATATCCGGGATATGATCCCCAAAATAAACATGTATGGAAGCTATAATTGTAAACCACGATTGAATCTATGGAAGCATTGGCTTATACATTCTTCTTAGTTTCGACTCTAGGGATCATCTTTGATTAGTTGGTTACACTTAATGCTCTTTCTTAGTTTTTGGGCTTCGATTTTAGGCTATATAACTGGTAAGGGCATGAAGTATTCTGGTAGTGAGTTATGGTCGTGAGTTCTGTCAGTGACTGGGCACAACCCAACTCAAAATGTAGAGATATGATAGTTGTGACTTGTGAGTTAGAGATGTAAGTTGTTTTTTTCTTTATTATTTAAATAAAACTTTTAATTAAATAAATAAATTGTTGGCAACATGTTATTGGAGGAAGAAAGCCACCCACCCAACCCTAATATGCGAGTTTTTTCACGTCAAAAACTCACGTGTATCCAACTCACACCAGAACGTGGCGGTGTTTCACGTAGTAAGTTGGACTCGTGTCCCAACTCACACACCTATACCTATGTCCTAGTAGTATAAAAACCGGTTTTAAGTTTTGCTTTCCTTTGGTTCGGCTCTCGATGTTTAGACCGGTCTTTTAGTTTACAAGACTGGTTTTCTTTTTCGATGTAATCGTTGTTGGGGTTTTGGTGGCTGCTAGTTTCTTACTAGTAGTTTTTTGCCTGTTTTAATAATATTGCCGTTAAAAAAAAAAGTTCTGATTTCCTGTAGGCCCTTTCTGATCATTGTCAAGAGTCAAAACTATACTTTTATCTTTCAAAAGTCAAAACATTTGTGGTTATTTCACTCTCACTAAGATAGATATGCATGTGAAGTTGTGAACTCTTCAAAGAGTACATGAATTGACTTGGACCAACAAGTTGCTGTGACAGCTTTATATAATAGCAACTCTGTCGATTGGTCGCAAACATCAAATCGTTGAACATTCAATACTTCGGCGTGAAGTTTTATTATTAGTGTTGTAACTTTAAAAATAATATCCAAGTTGTTGCGGAACCACACTTATTAGTTTTTACTAATAGGGTTATCATAAGGTTAGGGACTAACCAAATATTTTTTTTTTTAAAATGGACTCGGGTTTTATATATAAAAATTTAATAAATCTTAATGAGTAGAGGATTAACAGATCCTCTTGATAATCTTGTCATTGCTCATGTATCTAAGAGTCTAAATATAATTATGGTTTAAATTAATTCAATCTAGTGGTAAAAATGTATGTTTTTTACCCGGAAGGCAAGAAGGTGTTAGATTCGAGACCCACTTAAGACGTGAAGTACGTTTAGGGTGAAGCTATGGCGAGGAAATTTGGAAGGTCTTTGACGATGAGTCCTTGGTAAAAACTTTCACTAATCAAATTTTTAATTTTTAAGATTCAAGCCCTGATATAATCCTCGCTTGTTTGTGATTGACAAGTTACATCTTTCCCTTACATTTCTCTCTATATTAAAAACATAATACTCACTTATATATTTGTATGAAAGAAATGCATTCCTTATTACACATGTATATGCCACACAAGTTTATGATAATTTATGAGGAATTGGATTTTCCCAAGTTTTATTTGATGTATTTAGTTCTTGACTATTTAGGTTTCAGGTACTCTACTTTGTGGTATTTTGTTAGTTAATTAAATGTTTTGAAAGCATAATCAAATTGCGTGTTGACTTTAAACAAAGATATGGAGTTTGAGTTTTCTTTACCATATAATGATTCTTATTAAGTTTCTTGTTTACACACATATAATGATTCTTATTAAGTTTCTTGTTTACACACAGTAACTTCTCATGAATTGTCTCCTTTAGGGTTTATAACATATATAGAATTAGGCACTGGCTTTCTATTTTTCACATGCAGATTAGCTCAAAGCAATGAAATTTATCTCAATCTTGTATTTCATGAACTAAGAGTTATGCTTTTGGTTGACCATAATATAATATCTATGATTTTAGCCTGCAGATAATTGGATAGGATTTTAACTAAACAACTTAAGAAGGAGATGATTTTGTGCATCTATCAAGTTTCTTCTGCTATCTACATACATATGTTTAATGAAAAAGCAAATAATCGCACTACAAATTTGCCGCTAAATCAGGTAAAGAAGTTGAGAAGAATAGAGACGAGTGACTAAACAATGCGAGAGACTGTATTGATTGAATAACAAGATTACAGACGCAAGTGCATAGTGAAATTATAGAGTGAATCAAAGACCCCTATAACTATCAGATAAGCTAGTATTTATAGGCTTCGATGATCCTCTTGTCAAATTGCTCTTGCACCGTTGCATCAATCTCAAACCTGTAAAATCACACATGCACATAAACAGTTTCGAGAGGACTTGAATGATACCTGGCCGGATGTGTAAAACACATCCAAACCACCATTTACTTCATCATTTAAAAAGAATGAGTGACTTAATTAATTGTATGTATAATTAAGTTTGTTTTGACGAACTAGCACTTGTCTCAGTGGTACCAAGGCAATGATGGGAGAATCATGAGCAAGAGGTCACGGGTTCGATCTCGAAGCCGTCCAGTCTTAGCATCTAGCGTTAAAGTTCGCTTGGTGGGTTTTCTTGGGAGAAATGTTTGAATGTGTCTCGGTCCCCTAGCACCCTTGAGAGTATAGTAATGCTCCATGCTCTCTTGAGTTTGGGTGACCTTTTACACCATGGGAATCCCAGGATGGAAGGAGGTTTCATCAGGGGCGCAACTTTTAAGGGGCGGGAGGGGGCGCCCTACTCCCCGATTTTTTTTTTGCGATGTAGGGGGTATATAATTTTCGTGTAGAAAATTTCGATATACTCCGGTTTCGACCCCCCATTTACCCAAAAATAACGTTAGGAAAAAAAATTTAGATCCCGACCCCCTACTTGATATTTTCAAGCTTCGCTACTGGGTTTCATGTAGCGGTCCTAAAAAAAATGTTTTGATAGCAATAATGGATGCTTTTAATTGTCGTATTATACATCTATAAAGGTACCACTTTGGAGCTGAATGGTCTTTTAAATCTATCATTTTCTATGGAAGAAGGGAGATAGATAAACTATACTCAACAACTATAGCAAAAAGTTTGCTTATTTCTTTTTGATGTTATAATTAATATAGTCTTTTAAGGATCAGAACCCATTGATATGGACAAGAACACCATTCTAATTGTACTCAATTCTATACTGAAGATCAAGACAAAGTGCTTCACGTAGTTGATTCGTTCAATTAGATTTGCATATTTGACAGTGGAATGCCTTTGTTAGGCTTAAGAACAAAAATAAAAGTCTCCCATGTAAGAATGAGCGGAAAAAGGAAAAAGTAAATTACATTTTCCAACTTACACTAATACAATTAATGATCTATTGCATTTACTTGTGATGAGGATAGATAAGAAGTAATTGCTACCCTTAGCAATTACTATTCAATTCTTAACATAGTAATTAATATTATACAAAATAATATTTGTACTAAAGAGAAAAGTTTATATTAATCTACTAGTGATCAATACATGTGTTATATGGGTAGGCAAATAAAAAATGTATAATATATTGATATGTTTGTATGTAATTATTATTGTTTGTATGTAATTACCAAATCTACAAAGATACTACCATATATGAGAATTGAAAGATCCTTGTGAAAATTAGAAGAATTAGCTTATGCGGGAAAATGAGTCTAGAAAGGGCCAAGAGCTCGCTACCTGACACCTGAGATTTTGTTTTATTATACCGGTTGAGTTTATAATATTAGATACATATAAAAAATATGGTTATAATAATCAAATTTATTATGTTTGACAAACTGTTAATTAGTTTTCTTAAAATAATTAAATTATTGAGTAAATTTATCATATTCACATTAAGTTTGTCAAAAAAAATATATAAGTATATTTAGTTTTGATAAAATTGGTAATTATACTTAATTAATAATCTAATAAATTGATGATTAAATGTGGTTTTGACATGTGACGGTGATTATGTGGACATCCTACAAATAAGACATATGACACTTATTTTATTGCTTTATTAAGATTAAAGATTTTCTAAAATAGTTAACTCATAAATCATTTAAACGTACTTCTAAATTATACAATATACATTTTACAAGTGAAATATCTTAAAAGTTATTATACAGCTCTGAAGCACGTGATACCATCCTTTGAAGCACATGATGAGTTGTACCTATGAATTGTTCCTAGGGATGGCAATGAAACCCGAATCCGACGGAAAAAACTGATACCCGACACAAATGGGACGGGTATGGGGTCGGGTAATCGGGTATGGGTCCGGGTATGGGATTACTTTTGAATTTTTTCATTGGTATGGGACGGGTATGGGATTTGATGATATACCCGCTTACCCGCCCCGATTACCCGATAATATATATTCGCTATAATTTTCTTTCTTTTATTTATTTATTTTAAGTATATACTGTATGATTTTATTTATCTATTTTTTATTTTTATCTATAATACTAAGTTATTTGTTAGATACATTGATTTACATATTATTAAACTTATATATGTTTAGTTATTTGAGATATTTTATTATAATTATGATAAATATAAATTAATAGTTAGTCGATATACACCCGACGGGTATACCCGAAACCCGCGGGTATGCCCGATACCCGATGGGTAAATACCCGCTAGAAACCCGACGGGTTTTGGGCCGGGTATGGGACACACTTTTATAAACGGGTATGGAGTTGGGATTACTCAAACCCGCCCCAAACCCGCCCCATTGCCATCCCTAATTGTTCCATGTACCATTAACATTGCATAGTTTACAAGCAATTTTATGTGTCCTATTATTTTATTTATCTTTTTCTTTATATCAAATGTTAAATCGTTTTTTAGTTTTAGTTTCACACCATTGCCTTTAAAATCTAATTTTATGTGGTTCACGTGGTAGCCGATATTAGTTATATTTTTACTTTTTATATATTTTCTAATTTTATTATATTTCTTTTTAAATTGTTTTTTAAACGAGTCATTGGTTTTAGTTACACGCCATTGTTTTTGAAAATCTATACTTTTATAGTATTATATTTAACCTGACTTCTAATTTTAATTTTAACGTCGTTACGTTGTTAACATCAATTTCATAATAAGACTATAATAAGAATGAAATACCTTTGCTACGTATATCAAATTATCAAATACGACGAGACTATAATTTTTATATTATATTAATCCACTACGGTTGTTATACAGTTATACTTTTATGGTATTTATGTGTAGGATATAGCAATTGTTAGTTATTGGTTTCTTGACATTTAATGATCGTTTCTAGTTTTTTATTCGTTTTTCCTCCGAGATATAAAAAATATATCATCTTTAATAATTAATAATGTATAGCTCAAATTTGTTATATTATCTTTAATAATTCGTTTTTCTAGTCATACCAATAATGTTAGCATATATAGTTTACAAGCCATTTTATGTGTCCTATTATTTTGTTTATCTTTTTTTTTAAATCAAAATTTAAATTGTTTTTAAGTTACCGTTATCTTTAGAATCTAATTTTATGTGGTTCACATTTCATCCGTTATTAGTTTTTATTTTTACTGTTTATAGGTTTTTTAATTGTTTTATAATTCTTTTTAAATTGTTTTTAAAATAATTTATTGGTTTTAGTTATACACCGTTGTTTTTTAGTCTGTAAATTTTTATAGTGTTATATTTAACCTGATTTTAATTTTAACTTTAGCGTCATTACATTACATTGTTTTACATTGTTAACATCAATTTCATAATAAGATTAGACTAGCTTAGTACTCAACTACTTATGAAATATTTTTACTACACATATCAATACGACTAGACTTTAATTTTTATATTAAATTAATCTACTATGGATGATATTGATGTGTAGGATATAGCAATTGTTAGTTATTGGTTTCGTGACATTTAATGATCGTTTGTAGTTTTTTATTCGTTTTTCCTCTAAGAGATAAAAAAATATATCATCTTTAATAATTAATAATGTATAGCTCAAATTTGTTATATTTTAGGTAAGTCAAACTTCAACAAAAAATACTACACGTGACTAATTAAATTAGATGAAAACTTAAATACAATGCGACTTTAAAAAACACAAACTGAAAGAAATAAAATTTGATCAGCTCACGAAGGGTTCTAATTGAACAGTAGTTCCCCCTTTTCTATGTTTTTAGGGGTTACAACCGAGCTGTCTAAATATTTTGATGAAATGTGTATAGTTATGTGTTAGATTGCATGTTCTTGTTATATGACAAACTAGGGGGGGGGGGGGGGGGGTTGTCTGCACTGCAAGTCATTAAGTTCCGTTAAGAACGGGCGGGCTCAGGGCATATATATGTTTAGATCAAATCTCGTTAATAGTGTTCTCTCATACATAGATGGTGTCGTTATGATACGTGTTTGAATGGTATATATATGCTAGCATACGTACCAGGAGTGTCCACGGTCATGGTGTGGCAACGAAGGATGAGACTTGACTTGCATGAACTGTAGATACTAACATGCACACATAAAACAATTATTATCAAGTCAATGGTCACGACTCACCACCAACTTTGTTGTTAACATTTTTAGCTCTTGTTGCAGGTAGCAAGTTACTCGGATATAAGCAGAAAATGAATTAATAAGGTCTAAGGCAGAATGAAATGTGCTAGCTGACACATAGTTATACTAGTTAAATGTTAAGAACTATGTATATAAAACTCCTACTACAACTATGTATACAAGTTACCATATTAGTCCCTATACTATGACTATTAACCCACTAAACCTTATACTATTTATTACCTAACAAACTGGGATCAAATGACGTGTGTAATGTATTAAGCCTTTTGTACCTAATGTAAAAGATTTAAAGTTTTAATTTTATAGTGAAATTGAGTATATAAGATTTAAAGTTTTAATTTTATAGTGAAATTTTACGTAAATCACACGTAGAAAATTCACAACTTTTTAGTCTCAAAGAAAACTCACGAATAAAGATAATAATAAAAAAAAAAAAAGGAGATAGAATGCCCATCTCTATTTGAAACTAATTAACTTAACCCTAAACTATTCTAACCAAGAAAAACCAAAATAAAGAAATGACATCTAAACACAGTCAACCCTTTACCAAATTGAATAACCGAACTAGAATTCAAATAAATAAAACCTTTACGGCTTTACCCATTCGGTTTTAGATGAATAGAGCCTCTCTTCTCAAAAGATATAAAGATATAGTTAAAATATAGTATGAAAATATAACAAACAAAATTCAAGGCAAACAAGGATACAAGGGTGCCACTAACAGAATTGGGTGAACTATCACTCACACATAAGTAAATTATACTAAAAAGGACACAAATAACCTTATAATATATATAGTAAACACATGCAAATAAAGAAAATAAGTGAGTTGTAGGTCAAATTTATATAGTTTTGGCTATATATATGCAGGCCCTCTATATATATTATCACTCAAACATATTCAAATCTATATGGATTTTGTATTACTTTTAATAATATATAATAGGGTTGGTTTAAGTGTAGGAAAAAAGAAAAGTAGAATAAGTTGACCAGGAGTCGAATAAGTTGGCTAAACTTTTGTCAATGCGGTTGGCAATAAGTTAGCAATAATTAAGTCGCCAATAAATTCTACACGGTATGAGATCTTTTCAAGTCAATGCAGGTAAGGGACGCTATCGATCTATAGTTTCTAGTTTCTAGAGAAAAAAAGTTCAATGAACTTATAGTTAAAAGTTGATGTATGAATATTTTTTTAACGTCTAAAATAATAACACATGTAATTTGTAGGATTTGAACATATAACATTTTTATTTTAAGAGTATCACTTTACAAACAAGTTGTCCCTAACGTATTATAAGTATTTGAAATAGGACCATAAAGGTGGAGGTGATGGGAGATTAGGTCAAACTAGCATAATCAATAAGACAATGTCACCTCAAAAACTAAAAACAGAAAATCTCACCACCCGTTTACAAGACTTTGAAAGGTTTAACTAACATGGGACTACTCGGGTTATCTTTACGGGTTTCATTTAGTTTGAGTAATATTAGTCCCAACCCGAGCCCCATGAACCCTTAACTATCTGATGTCAAAATATTCAAGTCAAGCTTCCCGTTCCAGCCTTATTTACAGTCTCAGAATACGGTTTGGTGACCCAATACAGCCGGACAACACTTGGCCAATACAGCCATATTGCTTCTAGTCACAGATCACTTAAAACTTCTTGATTTGCTATATGGCCATAAATCCTAGGTACTGATACGACCGTATTACCCTCATCAAATACAGGCGTATGTCTCTTGTTAAACGTTTTCTTGTAATGCGTCGACCTGCCATACGACCTTATTCCATCTTATGAATATGGTCGTATTCATGTTGGACACTGGACAGTTTGCATAATTTGATTGTTTGGTCGATTCCAGTGGGTTTTAACCCGTCATTTCTTTACCAAAACACTGGATTAGCCCATATAAACCCATTTCGGGTCATAGAACTCAATGGAGTCAGTTTTAACCCAAAATCAACAAATCAAGTGCATGCATGACACAATTTTTTTCACTTTTTTTATTTATTTATGAAACTTTACATAAACTCTAAAAAGTCAACAATGATGGGTGATTCATTTTGTTTCCTCCATTTATTCATGCAAGTTTTAACTGAGATTTTGAAACCATTTAATCTCATTTATTATTGATTAGTTTGATCAATGGTTCAAAATGCTTCTATTCTTACCAAATAAAAAAAAGGACTTTCTATTTGATCAAACCTTCTTTACAATTTTAGAAGCCCAATGGCTAGTTTTTATTATATAGACCGTTGGAGAGTGGGATAAAGGGGGTGATACATTTCTTCTTCTGTATGTGAGGAGTTTGTCTGTTTGTGTTCCAAATCACATGAGGAGTTCTTCCGAAGCCCCTAAAACTAACAAACTAACATGGATTATCACACTTTATAACTTATGATTATCAAATCAAATTATGTATAAAAAGCTTTTCCTAGTGATGAACGACTATCGGGTCAGTGAATGATAAAGGTCGTTAGTTTTATATTTTTTTAGCAACATTTTTTTTTTTCACTACTTATCCATTATGAAACTTGAACCCTCAATCTTTAGGAGAGAAAAACCTTATTAAACATCAAAATACCATTGGGCTAGAAGCCCTTTGTGTTAGTTTTAGATAACATTGTATTATTATTCATGACGAGCAAATTGCAATTACTTTTAATATTTTTTTCTCTGTACATGTTGAAATGTCTCTATACATGTGATAAGGTGAGACGTACTAATTATATATAGAAACATTTATGAGATCGAACATGGTAATAGTTAAGCTTGGTGGTCTAAGTATATTCACTTAGATAGATGCTTTATACTTATAGACTTATACAGATATTAAGTAATAATAATTTCAATTTAGAATTATTAAATTATAATAAGAAAGATATCCTTACATATCCAAATGAAACCGAGTGAAACTTTGTGCGTTGTAAAAGACATCTGTTGTTATTATTGAAGGTAATTGACATAACTTGCAAAGCGTGCAAACCTAAAGAACAAAATTTGTAATTCACTCTTTATTTAATATTTAAAGTTATGAAAACATAAATTGCAAATAAATTAATATAAAAAATATGTAGGATCGTGGTTAGGATCAACTAACCAAACAAGTTACCAAAGGTGTCAAACAAGAAAGGCGGAATCAGACTTGTTTGTGTTATAGTTTAAAATGGTTTGATCGAAACAGTAACTAGTAAACAAGAAGTAAAGTAGATAAACACGAGATATCAATTCCAAGCACTACTATATTTATACTTCACAGTGTTTACAAAGAGTTACAGCTGATGAACAAAGAGATATTCGATCACAGTAAACAAGAGGAAATACAACTAATATATATAGTGCAAGGAGGAAATAAAAGATCTACTTTTATTTACTTTTAGCTCTAAGGCTAAATAAACAAATAATATCTACTCCAGAGTTGTTGTAGTACAAGCATGCTTCTGTGAACAGTTGAGCAGACCTATCGGTGAACAGTGCACAGCATGGTGTAAAGTAAAACTGCTTTCTGACTATGCATTGGAACTTGCAACAAGGGGATAAGTCAAAGTTCCGGAGTAACACTAAGAGAAGTTCCGGAGGAACTACTCAGTGTGAAGGAAGTTCCGGACTAACTTCCTTCGGAACTCTGACTTAGAGAATTTCTGCCAAGCAAAACATTCCCAACAGTCTCCCCCTAAGATGTTGCTACCAAAAACTGTTCTTCTGTCTGAATCTTCAAGATGCTTCAAATTGAGCTCTACACTGCCTTGTAGTTAGGAGTTCCCATTATAGCCATGATATCCATTTGATTCAACTTATCCCAGTCATCCATTTTTAATTCAGGCTTCTTCCTGATTTCACCATTGCTCATGAAGAAGTAATACATGTTCTCACTCCTATGATCTTCAATCCTTAGTATGCAGGGATGAATGACTTCAACATTTGGTGTTGGAGAATCTGAAGGTTCGGACCCTTCTTCTGAATCACTTACAGCTAACTTCTTTCTTTTGGCTAGGCGATTTTTACTAGCCATTGACTTCTTTCTTCCAGAATAAGAAAAGGGAATAGGCTGAGTGTGTAAAGGTTTTTGTGATGAGGATTCAGGCTCGGGTTGTGTAGGCTTTGGAATTTTGGGAGGTGGAGAAGATGGTGGAGATGGAATTGGTTGGTTTGGAGTTTGAAATGTAGGGGCAGTGGGTTGTGATGATGAGGTAAAGGGTTGTGATGATGATGAGAGGTGAGGATCAGAAACAGTGTCAAACATTTGCTTGACAATGTTGATCCTAGGTTTCTTCTGTTGAGCAGCAGAGACAGGAGCTTTTCTCTTCTTTTCCTTGAGGCAACTGAGACCTTCAGGATGAAGAGAGTCGAAAAGAGTATACATACCTGGTGGTCTTTTCTCACCAGTAGTTCTCTCCTTTTCAATTTGACTCTTCCTGATGGCATCAAGTTCAGATCTCAGCCTTGGCAGTTTGCAAGAGTTGATTCTCTTAGGATTCTCCATTAAGATTTCTTTGAAATACCATTTGTGAATCAGCAAGTCATCTTCCTCAGATAGTTTTTGATATCTGGTACCTTGCTTCTCTTGTGCCTTCTCCTGCTCATAACTACAATCAACAAACCTCTTAACATTCATCTTCTTGGCATCATCAGCTTGAATGGTGAGAATCATATACATCCAATTTACCAAGTCATCACCCTGCATCTCATTTACCCATGCTTCAGTAAAATACTCCTTGCTTCTGAGCATTATACAGAATTGACTAAGGAAAATTTTGTTGTCTTCATTTTTCTTCATATGAATTTTCCTGTAGTCATTCGCTAAGACCCTTTTATACTTTTCAACCTTATCTGAAAGACCTTGCTTTTCAGCTCTAGCAATCCTTTCTCTTATGTAGTTGTCTGATCTTAGCCTAGCTCCATTAATAAAGAACATCAGGTCTGAGTTATTGATAACATACTCATAAATACCTCCTTCTATGAGCAGTTGTTTCTGTTCTTCAAATACAGCAGCCTCCTTCTGTTCTTGGAACTTCTTCTGCATTTCAACATTCTCCTTCTCCAATTGATCAATCAGAGCTTTTGTGGCAGGGTCCATATTTTCATTTTGACCACCTGTGCTCTGATTATCTTCATCCATGTCAGTGAAACCAGATATGGTTCTCTCATCAAGAGAATCACCATCAGCAGGCTTTGAAGACTCAGGAAGTGAAGTTGTAGCATTAAAACTGGCTTCCGAGATAACTTGCTCAGGAATAGTTTTAGTGCCAGGTTCCGAAGTAACTACCTTGGGACTGACTTCCGGAGCAATTGGTTCCGAAATAGTCTTAGGCAATTCCTTGGAAACAACTTCCGAAGTAACTTCCTTCTGAACATTCTCAGTGGTGAGAAGTTCTTCCGGAGTAACTTCCTTCGGAATCTCCTTAGCCAAGGTTGATTCTTCCGGAGTAACATCCTTCGGAGTTTCATCAGTGATGACTAGCTCCTCCGGAGTAACTTCCTTCGGAATTTCAGTGTTAGAGGCAAATTCCTCCGGAACAACATCCTTTGGAATTTCCTCTGTTACAACCTTTGCTGCAGAAGATAGGTTCAGTAAGGCTTCAGTCACTTCTATGTCGAACAGATCTTCTTGCTGAGTCACATCTTCCACTGGTTTACTATCAGGTGTATCAACCTGTTCTTCACTTCTTTCTCCTCCTTCAGCCTCAAACTGTTCTACACCTGTTTGAAGATACTCTTGCTCTTTTGTCAAGTAGACATTAGATATAAAGCTTCTGACTTCTGCAATGTTTTGAGGGTGAGCACCTGAAGCAGCCATCACGAATCTTAGGAATTCCATGTGATTGACTTTGCATTCTTCAGGTGTTGCCTGCATTAGCTGATCCATGTGAACATTAAGCAAACCTTCTATTGGGTTGAAGGGCTTAATTCCACAGATTTTGAATAGCTTTGTCTTCATTTTCTCAGGTATCCTCTCATTGTGATCAAAATCAATTTCAGAAGAGCTAACAGAGTCTTCAGTTGGCTTACTTTTAGCAGAAAAGTTTTGGATAGGTGTTGAAGAGCTAGCTTTCTCCCCCTTTTTGGTAGCAACAGCTTCACCAGTTGGGTTTGATGCACTAACCTTCTCCTGCTTAAGCCTTTGAATCAAGGTGTCCTGCTGTTGAATAGTGTGAAGCAGGGATTGCATCTGTTTCTGCAATTCAGTTTGATTAGCCGTTAATTCCATAAGTAAAGCACTGCCCTCAACTGATTTCTCAGTATCCTTGGGCGAAGAAGAGCCATCAAGCCTAGCTTGATCAAGCTCAACACCCTGGTTGTCTTGGCTCCTGGGATTCCCTGCAAGCACAGTTGTTGCCTCAGGTTCCATTTCTGGTTCCTTTGGTTCAAACTGGCTGCTGGTTGCCATAGATTGGGTCTTAAGAATGTTACTACTGTCCAATTGTTCCAGTGGGGAACCAATTGTAGTAGCAGCCCTTTCTACATGAACATCTTCATCACTCCTGATGTTCAACTCCTTAGTGGGTGAATGGGGGTTAGGAGAAGCATAATCAAGATCCATCCAATCATCTTCATGAGGTGAGGTTGATGAGAAGATGTTGTCATTTGGATTTAGATCAGGTTCTCCATCATTCACAGGGAGATCTAGGTTTAGGTCTATGGAGGTAAACAAGAGGGATGAGGGTTGTACATCCAATCTAATAGAAGATGAGGTCTCAAGTGAGAGATCATCAGCAATATGGCTTAACCCTTGGCTTTGATGTTGAGCAGACAGTGGGTCATGCTCAAGGTTTTCAGGTTGGGTGGCAGTAGGAGACACAGGTGGAGTAGACCCTGTCTCCTTTTCAACAACTTTTGATGGAGTAGGTGAGGAAGTTTTGGTTGTAGTTTTTGAGTGCTTGACCCTCTTTCTTATGTAAGTAAAATTCACAGGTAATTTTGCTAGAGGGTCAGTGTCAGGTGTGGGTTCAACAACTGATGGTGTAGGTTCAGTGTTGTCACCTGGAGCAGGTTGCTCAGTTGGTTCTTGAACAGCAACTGGTTGCTCTTGCACCCTAGGTGCAGGAATAACTCTTGGATCGGGTAGTGGATGGTCATTTTCCACACCAAGACAGTTTGAAATTGCAGATTTTGAAAGCAAGTAAGAAAAAATTTTCTCAGTTAAGTTCTTTTGGTGAAAAATGGTACCAGCTCTGGGAATTTCAGGGAATTGTGTATCCAAAATGTGTTGTAAAAATCTGGGATACATATTAAAAGGTTTTTCACAATTCTCCCTGAGCCCATCAAAAATCATTTTTGAGAAATTAAAGCAATCTCCCCTGATCACAGCATGAAGAGCAGTAGCTTGGACTTCACCAAGTTCCTCATGAGATCTTCTGGGAGTTAGGCAAACCATTAGAGTATGGGCAAGAAACCTCCAAACAGGTGGAATGTGGCATTTCTTCACCGTTTTGCTTTTGGGGTTTCCTCCATATCCTATGCCCATCAGAGTAAATTGGTAATCTTCCTTGGGAACAGTAAGAATACCATCTCTGTCTTGTAATTTCAGATGAGTTCTGATCATATCTTCAGTGATGTACACATTTCTACCGTGAACTTGGCTTTCAATTTGCATCACCTGCTTGCCATCTTCATTGCCGGCACCTACTACAGCATTTGCCCAAAACTGAGAGATAGTTTCGTCGTAAATCGTGGGATTTACAGTTAGGGCAAAATTTAGCTCTGACGCTGTAAGGAAGTCGATCATTCCATCGAACGGAGCCGACTTCTCTGTTTTCTCTAGAAAAGCCCTTTGATTGTGCTCGTTATGAAATGCGAATGCTGCCATTTGTTCTGTACCGAGTGATTGTTTGAGAGATTCAGAAGAAATTTGATGAAATTGAGAGAAATCGAGAGCGATTGAAGGGAATTTGGGATTTAGGTTTTGTAAGTGAAAGGGTTTCTCTGGAATTGACAGTTAAAGGGTGAGGAGAGAGGGAAGTGACGTTAACGGAAAAGGTGGAGTTAGTGAGGCCACCAGTTAACCGTCACTGTTAAAGTTTAAAATAAAGGGTCCCACTTAATCCAATTAAAAAGATTAAGTAAATAAAGTTCCTCCGGAACTTTTCCTTCGGAACAATTAAGTTCCTTCGGAAGAGTGAAGTTCCCTCGGAACTTATTCCCTTAGAAATTTTCATCACCTCTCCTGAAATACTTCCGCAGGAAGTTCCTTCGGAGTTTCAAAATTTACTCCGGAACACCTGAAACACTTAGAAAACACTTGAAATCTGTTAGAAACATTAGAGAGTTCCCTCGGAACTTCTCTTGAGAAGGGAAAACTTCAGGAGTAAGTTCCTCCGGAACAATGTTGTTCCCTTGGAATTTACTTAGAAGCATCAAAAAGTTCAGAAATGCTCATAACTTTGGAAGTTTTTCAAAATTATCAGTTATAAGAACATTTCTTGAAAGAGTTCTCATGATTTTGAAGAGATGGATGTTAAGAACACAAACACATAAGGTGATAGAAAAATTTATGTACATAAAAGCAACAATTGACAGCAAAAGTTAACCAAAGTTCATCATCCCAATAGCTGTGATAAGAAAGAAAAATCTTGCTTCATCAAATGCCTTTGTGAAAAGGTCAGCTAATTGAAGATCAGTATGAACCTTGTGTAACTTAATCAATTTCTTTTCTGCACAATCTCTAATGAAATGGTACCTTATTTCGATGTGCTTTGTCTTAGAGTGCTTCACAGGATTGTTGGTGATGGAGATGGCACTGGTGTTGTCTGCATACATGGGAGTTTCCAGAAATGTGATTCCATAATCCAGCATTTGATTCTGAATCCAAAGTACTTGACCACAGCAACTTGAAGCAGCAATGTACTCAGCTTCAGCAGTTGATGTAGAAACACAGGTCTGTTTCTTGCATTGCCATGATACAAGCCTATTTCCTAGAAATTGACATCCTCCTGATGTTGATTTCTTATCCAAGTAGCAGCCACCATAGTCACTGTCAGTGTAGGCAACAAGTGAAAAGTCATTGTTCTTTGCATACCACAAACCAAGTTTTGGTTGACCTTTGAGGTATTTAAAGATTCTCTTTACTGCCTTCATGTGGGATTCTTTGGGAGCCGATTGATATCTAGAGCATAAGCATACACTGAACATGATATCAGGTCTACTAGCTGTTAAGTACATCAGAGATCCAATCATTGCCCTGTAAGTGTGCTGATCAACAGGTTCACTTTCTGATTCTGAATTCAGATTGTGAGAGGTTGAGATAGGAGTTTTTGCAGAAGAGGAGGATAGCATATCAAACCTCTTGAGCATATCTTGAATATATTTTGACTGATTCAAGAAGATGCCAACTGCAGTTTGTTTAACTTGGAGACCCAGAAAGAAATTAAGTTCACCCATTGAACTCATTTCAAATTGATCTTGCATCAGGGTCTCAAACTCCTTGCACAACTTAGGATTGGTAGATCCAAAGATAATATCATCCACATATATCTGAACAAGCAACTTATCTTTTCCAACTTTCCTTATGAAGAGAGTTTTATCAATGGCTCCTCTTCTGTATCTATGGCCAAGCAGGTAATTTGACAGAGTCTCATACCAAGTTCTTGGTGCTTGCTTGAGACCATAGAGAGCATTGATAAGTTTACACACCTTGTTAGGATGGTGTGGGTCTTCAAACCCTGGTGGTTGACAGACATAGACTTCTTCCTTCAGTTTCCCATAAAGGAAAGCACTCTTGACATCCATTTGGTAAACAGTGAAGTTCTTGTAAGCTGCATAGGCAAGGAAGATTCTGATTGCCTCTAATCTTGCAACTGGAGCAAAAACCTCATCATAGTCTATCCCTTCTTCTTGAGAATATCCCTGAACAACAAGCCTAGCTTTGTTCTTGACAACAATTCCTCTTTCATCCTTCTTGTTTCTAAAAACCCATTTTGTTCCAATTGGTTGAGCATGTACTGGTAAATCAACCAGTTCCCAAACCTGTTGTTTGTTGATTTGGAACAGTTCCTCTTGCATAGCTTCAATCCAATGATTGTCTTTAAGTGCTTGCTCCACTTGTTTTGGTTCTTCTTGAGACAGGAAGCATGCAAATAAACAGATGTTTGCATCAGCAGATTTGCTTCTTGTAAGAACAGGAGCATTTACTTCACCAATCACATTCTCAATGGGATGAGTTTTGCTGACATTGGTATTCTGAAAACTTGGAAATTCGTGACTTTGAACTTGCCTAGTTGGTGGAATAATTGGGGGCAATAAGACATTAAGCTCAATTCCTGGCAATCTTTGTGAAGGGGGCAAATTTGATGTAGTTGCAGCAGAGACATGTTGATCACTTGAGTTGTTAGCAGAGTTGATGGTATCTTCAAGAGATGAGTCATTGAAATTTGACTCATGAGAACCATCATGATCACCATGTAAGTTATCATTTGGAGAATGCTGTAAACTCCCATCATCACTGGTATCTGAGACGTATCCATCCTTTTGTGACTGAGAGTCACTTGACTCAGTTTCAACCACATTCACTGGAGTGGGATCAGTGACTTGTTGAATTGCATCAGTTGGCATGGTTGATGGTTTGAAAGGTTGTGTGCTGACAGAGGAGTAGAAATGACCAAACTTGTAGTCAACCTTCTTTGCATTTGAGTTCTCCCCCTGAGACTGCACATTCTCACTAAAGGACTTATCAACAGTAAAGTTGAAAGCATTTGTTAGTGAATCAATATCAAATAACCATGAGGGCTCAGAACTAAATTTATTTGTTGATTTTTCATTGAAAAACACATTGATTGACTCTTCAATAATTTTAGTTCTGAGGTTGTATACTCTGTATGCCTTGGCAACACCTGAGTAACCAAGCATGAAGCCATCATCTGCCTTTTCAGCAAACTTAGCTAAATTCTCACTGGTTATTAATATTGTAACAGGACAACCAAAAACTTTGAGAAAGTGTATACTTGGTTTTCTTTTTCTCCAAAGTTCATATGGTGTCTTGTTTTTACCTTTGACCACAAGCACCCTGTTCTGAACATAGTAGGCAGTGTTCACTGCTTCAGCCCAGAAAGTTACAGGGAGCTTAGACTCAGCCAGCATTGATCTAGCAGCTTCAATCAGTGTTCTATTTCTCCTCTCAGCTACTCCATTTTGCTGAGGAGTTCTAGCCACACTAAACTGCCTAGATATCCCCTTTTCTTCACAAAAAGAATTTAAAACATGATTTTTAAATTCTGTGCCATTGTCACTTCTAATTGTTTTGACTTTGAAATTTGACTGATTTTCAAGTTGAGTGATTAAGGATTTTAAAATCTCAGGTGTTTCATCCTTAGTTCTTAGGAAGAAAACCCATGTGTATCTTGAAAAGTCATCAGTAATTACAAAACAATATGATTTCTTTCCCAAACTCATCACCCTTGTAGGACCAAAGAGATCCATATGCAACAATTCTAAGGGTTGAGAAATTGAGTTTTCAGTTTTGGACTTATGAGAAGACTTGTGTTGCTTGCCCTTCAAGCAAGCAGTACAATGCTCATTACAGTTAAAGTGTTTTTGAGGCAGACCATTGACCAAACCTAAATTAACAAGTTTGTTCATGGTTTTGTAATTGACATGTACAAGTCTTCTGTGCCAGAGGTCAGACTCATCAACAGAAGCTCTTGATATCAAACAAGTATTGCCATCAAGGGATTTGGCACTTGCCATATCAAGCAAGTACAAGCCATCCTGTCTTTTTGCCTTTATCAAGATCATTTCATTTGGAATTTTTAGACCAGGCTTAAGTACTAGAGCTTCTTCATCATTAAACAGAACATTCATCTTTTTATCACAAATTTGTGATACACTCAGTAAATTAAAATTCAGAACATTAACAAGACTTACCTTGTCAAGAGTAAAACTTCCATTTGATACATTACCAAGTGCTGTAATGTACCCTTCATTGCTTCCAAAAGCAACGGGACCGCCATCATATCTTTTTGTATTTTCTAGAAGGTTTTTATTACCTGTCATGTGACTGGAGCACCCACTATCTACAACCCAAACATTTGCTTGAGATTTATTAGGTGACCCCTACACAGGTAAAGAACATGATCAGTTGGAGTATGGGACCCAAGCCTTTGTGGTCTTGGGTCTTCCCATGGCATCATTATAAGAGTAGTTTCCTAACACAAGTTGTTCTGCAGGAAAATCATCATACTCAGAAAAATCACCATTTTTCTCATTTAAGTTTCTATTATAACTTTGCCATTTGGGAAAACCATGTTTCTTAATAAAAGCCTTCTTTTCCCTAAACTTTCTGTTGCTTCTTTGCCTTGCAGTTTCAAGTTTTGGTTGTGCAGCAACTTTGAAAGTTTCAGTATGAGGATGCTGAGTTCCGTAGGAACTCACTCGTGCAGGATAATCATGCACTTCATACTGTTCAAAAACTTGTTTTCTTTCACAAGGAGCAGATTTTGCTCGTGAATTTCCTTTGAAAGATGGGTGAATTTGATTAATGAACTCAGTGGATTGAAACTCAGGTCTTTGTTTTGAAGGTTTAGAAGACCTGATGTTGTTAAAATGTTTCGAGGGAACTGTATTTCTTCCGGAGGAATTTTCTCCCGGAAGATATGAAGTTCCTGAGGTATGTTGTTCCTTAGAAAAATTGTTTCTTTTAACATATGAAAAGCTGTTATTCTTCTCATTTCCAATCCAAACCTTTTGAGTTTTTCCAGAAATCTTTTGATCAACATGTGATCCTTTTGGTGACATGTTCCTGCTGTCCTTTAAATTCCTTGAATTTAACAGATTTTGGTTTCTCCTTGGAGAGATTCTGACATTTTTAATTATCTGTTTGAAAGGATTGTAGGAACAGTTGACAGCAACATGTCCTAATTCACCACAAATTATGCATTCTTTCATGGAATTGTGAGAATTTTGTTTTAATGACACTGAAACAGTTTTTGCTTTTCCACCTTTTTGAGTAATAGAATTTGACAGGAAAGATCCATCATTTTCTAAACTCAATGTTTTGGTGTCTTTAAGAATTGGCTTTGAAATTTTTGATTTATCAACCTCAGCAGAAATGCTGGTTGAATCAGTTGTGACACCAGGAAAGCCAATAAAACTTTCAGTTCTCATGTCATCACTCTCTTTCAGACTTTCAGCTTCTTTGGAAAGGTCCTTAATCACAGTACCATTTACCAGTGGGTCAGGAGATAAGGGAACACTTGTTTCTTTAATAGTTAAGGTTTCAAGACAAGTGTATGAATCAGGGTTTTCAACAATTTTAAAAGATACCCTTCCCTTCCCATGTGTGTGCTCATGCCATAACTTTTCTGCTTTTTCACTTGCAATTTGAAATTTATCAGCATTGCACATGGCTTCCCTTAGCTGATCTTTTAGGGTTTGAATGTCAAGCACATATTCCACATTTTGTTTCTTTGAAATATTTAGTTGCTCAACCACATCATCCATTTGAGTTATAAAATTTGTTTGTTGATGTTTCAAAATCCCTATTGTTTGTCTGAGTTCATCAGTTTTGGTTGAGTAAGCTATATCAGCCCTTTTTGAGTACTCTTTCAACTCATTTAGATTTTTAAGTTCATCTACAAGTAACTGATTGTGCTTTTTGTAACTTTCAACCAGTTCAATACACTTAGGTGTACATAGCACATTCTCAGGTTCAGTGTTGGAGTTAGAGTTTACCTCTGCAGATGCAGGTTAAGAACCACTTGCCATCAAGGCATGGTTAGTTGGAGCAAACTCATGCATCACTTCTTCCCAGTCAACAAACCCTGTTTGGTTTGCTACAGCAGCAGTTGCTTGGCTTTGGGTGTTGTAAGAGGGCTTTGGTGGAGTAGGACCAGAGGAAGAGCTTGGTTTGGTATATTCTTGTTTCTTCTCAGCATTGTAACCAGTGTCTTTCCTTGGCTGAGAACACTCCCTGGCAAAATGTCCCAACTGATGACAGTTGTAACACTTGACCTTTGATTTGTCAAGACCAATAGGAGCATTCTTCGCTCCATTGTATTTTCTCCCGGTTCTCTTGTAGAACCTTTGAGCCCTAAGTGACACCATTGCAAGTTGGGTAGTGATGTCAATCTCCTCTAGATCATCTGCACTGATGCACTCGAGATCTGATCTAGTGAAACCTGTGTAAGAACTGTTAGCAACATTAGCAAAGTTTTGGTAGTATGAAGCTTCATGTCCTTTAGGAGACTCAGGAAAGGATACATATGGTTCAGGTTCAGAATAGTTCTCTGAGTGAGCAGTAATGAGGGCCAAAGTGCCTCTGGAAGATGATGTCTGGTTCGATGATACACCTGACTTCTCATTCATTTCCATCTCATGTGCACTCAGCATTCCATAGAGATCTCCTAATTTCAAGGTTTTAAGGTCTTTGTTGCACTTAATGCTGACTGTATAGACAGTCCAAACTTCAGGTAATGATCTTAAAAATTTTCTGATTATATCAGCATTGTCAATTTTTACATCTACACCCTGTAGTTCATCTATAAGTCGAACATATCTTAAGTACTGCTCAGACATTGATTCACCTCTTTTGTGACAGAAATTTTCATATCTTTGTTTTAAAATGTCTTTCTTGTTCTCTTTCACCTCATATGTTCCCTCATACATTTCAATAAGTGCTTTCCAAAGATCATGTGCAGTTTTGCATCTCTTAAAGCCTATTAGTATGGAATTTGGGAGAGCTGCCTGGAGTGCCCACAAAGCTTTGTAGTCACATTCACAGGTCTTATGGTCATCATCAGAATAATTCTCATACGCTTTGATAAGGTCAACAACAGGTTGAGTAGCAGATGGGGTGGTGATGACTTGTGGTCCATTGACAATGGAAGCCCACATTTTGTGGTCAGTGTTTTTACAGAAAATTTCCATTCTAAGTTTCCATGTGTCAAAGTCATCAGGAGTGAAGGTTGGAGGTTTGTTAGTGCTGCCATTCCTTAGTTCACTCATTTTCAGAGATCAAGAATCGAAACAGTCTTATCCAAAGCAAACAAGTACACCTTTAGTGGAAAAAGTTTTAGACAACAGAATTTAAAAACTTTTAAAAACAAGAGCCAAAGCTCTGATACCACTTGTAGGATCGTGGTTAGGATCAACTAACCAAACAAGTTACCAAAGGTGTCAAACAAGAAAGGCGGAATCAGACTTGTTTGTGTTATAGTTTGAAATGGTTTGATCGAAACAGTAACTAGTAAACAAGAAGTAAAGTAGATAAACACGAGATATCAATTCCAAGCACTACTATATTTATACTTCACAGTGTTTACAAAGAGTTACAGCTGATGAACAAAGAGATATTCGATCACAGTAAACAAGAGGAAATACAACTAATATATATAGTGCAAGGAGGAAATAAAAGATCTACTTTTATTTCCTTTTAGCTCTAAGGCTAAATAAACAAATAATATCTACTCCAGAGTTGTTGTAGTACAAGCATGCTTCTGTGAACAGTTGAGCAGACCTATCGGTGAACAGTGCACAACATGGTGTAAAGTAAAACTGCTTTCTGACAGCTTTATGCATTGGAACTTGCAACAAGGGGATAAGTCAAAGTTCCGGAGTAACACTAAGAGAAGTTCCGGAGGAACTACTCAGTGTGAAGGAAGTTCCGGACTAACTTCCTTCGGAACTCTGACTTAGAGAATTTCTGCCAAGCAAAACATTCCCAACAAAATATATATTGTAATAATTTTTAAGTTTGTTTTATTGTTTATTTGTCTCTCTTTCCCGTCAAAACTTAAGCTCTTGTGTAAGTATCATAAGCAGCTTTCTTATTGGTAAGTGAGAACTAATCACACTCCGTATAGATACCTAGAATATGTATGTACTATATCTTCGGTGTTGTAATACATATTTTGTTATGTAGATAATTTCTTGTCAAGATGAATATTCTCAAGATGACTATTTTTATGATGCAAGATTATATTGATCAGTATTGCTTCAATGTAATATAATATTTTTGATCCGTCGACGGGAGGAGTCTCTTTTGGTTTTCTTTATGAAGATAAATGACCTACTAAACTCAACGGATAGAGTATTGATTTTATACGACGGGAGTCATTGGCTCAAATCCAATAGCAGGTAGAACTTATTTGATCAACTTTTTTTATTACTAATGAGTAGTTTTTTTTTCTATTGTTTCCGCTTTAAATATTGGATAGCAAGGGCCCTGCTTCACAGATTCCTTTTTCATAAGGTAATACCAGCTAAGTTATTTATTCTAGGTTTGCAATTGGGCTTCTTCGTCGGTTATTAAAATGTATTTGTACTTTTGGAATTGTTATCTGGAAATACCCAGTCAACGTCATATCAATGGCAGTACTGACCGATGTCATCAATGTTGTGCTTACCGGCTGGGTTGAATAACATGCTCATATACGTGGAAAATGATTGATGGCTGATAGCGCCACAATATTGATCCCTATTAAGATGAAAAATAGAATAAAGAAAGCTGCTAAATAACCAGTGTTACAAAAATCGCTAGGCGCTAGTCGGGCAGTCGAGTATTGCCTAGGGATTAATCTGATTAATCATTTTGTAATTTTTATATGTATCTTTTTAGTGTGTGTGTGTATTATATATATATATATATATATATATATATATATATATATATATATATATATATATACAGAGGAAGAATAAAATGAAAACCTCTCCGAGTTTGGAAAACCGTGAAAACCAAGCTAAAAAATTCGATTTTTGTTCCGTTTTTTTTAATGGTGATTCTCTAAGTTAAAAAGACCCACTTTATGCAAAAAAATAAAAAATAAAAACGCCTGGTAAAATTTTTTTAAAAAAATATTTTATAACCTAGGTTACATATACTGTTACATATGTAACCTTGGTTATAAAATATTTTTATTTAAAATTTTACTAGGTGTTTTTTTATTTTTTTTGCATAAAAGGGGTTTTTTTTAACTTAGAGAATCACCATAAAAAAAATCGGAACAAAAATCGAATTTTTTAGCTTGGTTTTCACGGTTTTCCAAACTCGGAGAGGTTTTCATTATATCCCTCCTCTCTCTCTCTCTCTCTCTTATATATATATATATATATATATATATATAGGGGGCGGTTCCGGTGCGGACAAGCATTTTGCCTACGAACAGTGCGGACAGGCATAAAAACACGTTTTTTTGTCCCACGGTGTAGTTTTAGTGCTAGTATATTATCAGAAATGGTGCTAGGTAGATGCATACATGTACCGGTGCAGTTTCTTGATCCTATCCTTGATGTTTTTTTAAGTTATAAATATACCAGCACAAAAAAATATATCAGCACAACATAAAATTATACCAGCACAAAATTTTTTGTGCATGAGCTAGCACCACTTTTAATCATACACTAGCACCATTTCTGATCATATATACGTACTAGCACACATTCCTGATCATATACTAGCATTAAACTACATCGTATGATCGAGAAAATGTATTTTTATGCGTGTTCGCACCGATCTTAGGCAAAATGCATGTTTGCATTTGAACCTCCATCTATATATATATATATATATATATATATATATATATATATATATATATATATATATATATATATGTATATATATATATTGGGAGAGGGTCATGTGAAAACGTGAAAACCAATATTAAAACGTCTATAACTTCTTAATACGCTAAGATTTAAAAAAAAAAATTGCACCAAAAATCTTGGAATTATGTTATCTTTAATTTTGGAAAAAAAATTAAAAATTAACATTTAGATATTTTTTTAATAACGCGCATGTGCACTATTAAAAATAACTCTTACTTGTAGTATAGATTAATATTTTCTTTTAGAAAAATCGCACCATAAATTTTATTATCATGTTATCTTTTCATGGTTTTTAAATAATGCACATGTGCGCGCATGTAACACCCCAAATTTAGTGACCTAATTTATATACGTGTGCTATATTTATTAAGTAGCTGAAATATATGTGATATAATATATATATGTACGTATAATAGAGAAATGTCACGATTCGCGTACGAATATTCGACACGACGTTCGAGGAAACGTCAAGATGCCAAATTATAGAATATGGTAGATAACGAAAAATAAAGATCGTGGGCACAGACGGATCTGAAATCCGAATTATAACAAAGCGGGAAAACGAAAAATAGTGATTTAGGCCCGGTTTGTAATAACCTTAATTTAAGCACGAACATCACTAAATTAACACCGAGGCGAAAGTAAAATATCAGGTATTGTTAAATACTTGATTTATAATCGTTATAAAATATATCTGCGATGTTCGGCACGAAAAACGGTGGAATCGGTAACCGTTGCTGTTACGCGATAATAACCGAAATCAGTTCGGTTGACCGTTCGAGATACTTTTATCAACTCGGCAAGATATAAATAATTATTATAATAATTATGAAGAATTTCAATCGAAAAGACGTATTCGGTCCGTCAAACGGCCGAGATCATAACGCTGATTAGACACGCGCTTTCTACCGCGTAATTATACGAACATTCACCGGTTTGTGTAATAATCAAAGAATAAATATAATAATTATATTTATTAGACTCCCATAATATTTTGGGTGTTCGGGAATTTTTATAAGACGTTTATAAATTATTAAACTATTTAACGGGTCTAGAATACGGGTATAATAATTACCTATTAAATATTATATCCTATTAAAAGAATTACTTGATCGTTACTTCTCAATCTTCTATCTGTCAAATTTCTTTCTGACTCAGCCTTCAAATTGAATTGTAATTATACTACGTGTAGCGATTGAACGATGACTCAGTATTAATTTACATGTATAAATACATGCAAAGCAATTCAACAAAAAACACACAATTCTCAATTCTCAGCAGTGCACGACAAAATGAAACAGAAAAGAAAGAATAAGAGAGAGAGAGAAGAAAGAGCCGTAGCCCTCAACCCCCCCCCCCCCCTCCTTCTCCGCTAATTCCCGTTCGGCCAACCTCCGGCCAATCTGCTTTCTCCACCGGCGAACACCAGGAACGACGACAGCAGCAGAGGCGGCACGCCACCGTCTGCTCGAATTCAGGCGACCTCCGTCCTCCTCACCCTTCCGGCGTTACTCCGACCAAACCAACCCAGCCCCTCGTTCCGTTCTCCGATCGAAGCCGGCTCCCATCCGGCGACCTTCTGCCGGTTCTACTCTGCAGCTCCGATGAAACCAGCGGCAGCAGCAGCGAAAGCAGAAACCCAGCAGCTCCGCTTGGTCTCTCTCCGGCGACGCAATACCTAGAAAACCCGGCGACATCCCTCCATTTTCCGACGAAACCAGGATCCCCGGCAACCTGCTGTTATTTCACGGTGGCCCTGAACCCATGCCCGTGAACCAACTTCCACTGAAGATTCCGAGTTATGTTTTTGCGACGGCCAGAGCATTAAAGGTTGGTGGCGGTTGTTAAAGGATGTTGGTGTCGACGACGGGAGATGACGGTGAAACCACCGGGACGATGATCAGGTGATCAGCAGCGGCAACGGTGGTGGAAGATAAAGGTGAAGGGGGTGGTTACACAAGATAAAACGGGTTTAAAACTCGGTAACCCGCTAAAACCGCCGCCTCTTTCGGTTAGTTTTCGGTAACGTACGGTTAACGACGAGGCTAATGGTGACGCCGATGGACTGCCGGGATGGCGATGAATGGTGGCGGTGATTGGCGGTTGGTAATGGTAGACAAAGGTGGTCGCGATTCGAGCTAGAGAAGGAGGTGTCGAGTTAACCCGTCTTCACTTTCGGGTGACGTTTCGGTGGCGTAACGAGGTCCAAACGACAAACCGACAACGGGGAAATGCTCGTGGTGAGAAAATAGTCGGGAAGGACTATTCATTTGTCAAGAACGGACAACTTTATTATTCGGTTATTTTGGACTCGTTTCACGACCCGTCAAGAGGTAAACACGTTATATATTTGTTAAGTTAAAAGTTTATATAATAGAACGAGATAAGTGATATAAATATATATTATTACTAATAAGTTTTATTTAATTAAAATTGATTAAAAGGATATTGTATTTAAATAATTAAATATATATATATAAATATATATATATATTTAATATAAAGGTTGACGATAATGATAAAGTATTTATCAGATTAAAGAATATGTTTAATATATATTAAAACATATATAAAATATGTTAAAATATAAGGAGCTTAATATTGAAATTAGGGTTTTCTAGACACTGTTCTGTCAAACCCGAGTAAACGGTAATGAATTAAGCTTTGAAATTTTAAAGCATGTTATAAAATGTTATAACGGATAATACCCTAAGTCAGTTTTGAATATAAATGGATTTTGATAAAGAAATGAGAAAAACGGGAAATTAGGGTTTGGGAATATGATTGTTTAATATAAAATAATCCAAAGGGTATGGAGACTTGATTTTTGACATAGAACTATGTTTATATATATAATAAGTATATATAAAGTTAAAATGGATAAATGGTAAAGTATTTAAAATACTGAGTTAATCGGATATTTAGAAGTTCACGCGGACCGGAAGGGTAGACGCCTGTACACTGGGATTTCTGGCAAAAGCGAGGGTGTCGCATAAATCCCAACTGGGAAATGGCATCCCTCACTGGGCGATCCCGGAGTGAGCGTTTACTTATAGGAATGCGTGTCTTCATATTATTAACAAAAGAAAAGAATAATGGCCTAAAGGGCATTTTGGTCATTTTGGCCTTTAAAAGGAATAAACTTAATAACTAAGTATTATTAAGTTAATAAAGAGTTAAAATAAACATAGTAAATGTTTATTATATTAAACCTTGCGTTAACGCCGTACAATACACGATTAGGTTTAATTGGAAAGCATTGCGGAGGTTTTCTCTGAATTAACTGCTTAAGAGAATAAGGTGAGTTCTATGAGCCCACTTTTAAATGTTTTAAATGTTTTAATATTTTCGGGCCTGATATACATGCAATGATATATATATTCAACTGTTTACTTGAAAAGTATTTGAGATACCTTTACTTGTTTTGTGTTCATACACATACGTGAAAAAGTTATAATACTTATAACTGTTTTAAAGTTATTATTACCTGTTATTACTATTTTCGGGAAGGTTATAATAAACGGGTAATGTAAAGGATAAAACTTTTATATAAAGCGTTGAGAAATGGAAAATGTGAATGTTTGGTCTAAGCCTATGTATGTGAATAAGTGTCGGGTAAATATGATCTTATTAGCCTTGTTGTACAAGACCCATAACATTATATTTATGAAACGCTTATTTTATATACGGGCGATGGACTGGTGTTGAAAAGGTTATGAGTCCAAATATAAGGGCTATTTAAATGGACTTTTGAAAAGGATGAAAAGATTTAAAAGGTAGAAAAGGTTTTAATCTAAGCGGATATTGTCTAGAGAAAGGGAAAAGGTGGTTGTACAACTAGAAGCGGGGAACGACGGTTCTCCGGGGTAGCGACGGCTGCTTACTTAGAAAAGGTATTCGGGTGGCGACGGTTGCCCGAGGGACTAACGTGGTTCCAATAGACAATGCTTAGTAGAATGAATGGTTAAATGTTTGGTATAATTCTGTTATGTCTTATACCTGATAAAGGATAAATGTTTTGGTATAATTCTGTTATGTTTTATACTCGATAAATGTTTATAAAGAAGGGGTCGTTAGGCCCAAATGTTTGAGGTAAACCTTTCAAGGAAAGGTAAAGTTTTAAAATACTTAGAACTCACCAGCGTAAGCTGACCTTTAAAAACATGTATGTCAGGTATTGGTGATGTTTAAAGTAGCAAGGGAAGGGCTCTAGCAAGGGCAGATTAGATGGGCAAGCTATCAGGAATGACTCGGTAGTAGACTGGCATAGCTATAGATAAGATCTAGTTATAGATTATGTTATTATCTTCCTTACTATTGTAACTCGTTATATATATAAATGAAAAGTTTTTAATTTCCGCTGCTTATTTATCTCTGTTGTACCATGTGTTCATGAGTAAATCCGACACGTGACCCCTCCTGGAGCCAAGACTGGGAGTGGGCGTCACAAGTTGGTATCAGAGCCTTGGTTTAAGAGATTTAGATACTAGCACGGTATCTAGACTTAAACTAGGACTCTTGGTAAACAAAGTAAGGTAAGATAGGGAATGTAAATGCCAGTCAGGATAGTCATGCCCATAGGAAAATGTTGCACGTGGAACATAGGAGGTAGGACTTAAGGTATGCAAGTGCGGAGAATACCCGATTGCAATTAGCTACTGTAAATTTGGTATTTTACCCAAATAAACATATCATAGGTTCTAACTGTTGTGTGGCCTAGTGCGGGGTAGGTTAATTGACAGTGAGATACGTGGTCAATAACTTGTAAAGAATGCCTAGAGGAAGGTAGTTTTAAAGGACCGGTTTTTAAAATTACCGGTAAAGGATGAAAGGAATAGAACGGACACCAGGGAAAACTGTGATGAGAATAACTGGGTTTTGAACGCATCATAATTATATAAGTGCACGTATATAATTATCATGAATTCAAAATTTGGAAACTTCACGTCACATGAGTTCTGAAGTGTCAGACTATTTCGATCGTAGAAGACTAGAAATCATAGTCATGATAGGAATGCGAATAGGACATCTGATACGAAATCTGATGTCAGTAAAAATGTAAAGATGAGTACCTTCAGCAAAGAAATGAAAGCCGTTATGTTAGAAATAGTGGCAGAAGCATTGAAGGTTACGTTGCTATCAATTGCTAATCGACTTCCGAAAGCTTTGACGAGAAGAATGTCCAATAAAGCGACCGCTTGTAGAGCTGGTCCCAAGGAAGCTTTTGGTAGAAATAGATTCTCGATGAAAGACAAACGGAAACGGTACGAGGATGAAGAAGGTCTTAAAGACAATGACGGTAGATTCCACAAGAAGGCTAAGGGAGATTCTGAACAAAGAAGGTCGATATGCCAGATGTGCGAGAAACGTCATCATAGGAATTGCATTTGGAGAACTCAGGAACCGTTGAAGATGAAAAGAGGTGTAGACAAACCTAAAATCAAGGAAACTGTAGACGTGATAGACGCTGTCACGGTAAAGAAGAAATGAGAATTGCTATGGCAAGAATAGTGGAAACAACGTTCCAAGCTACGTTGTTACCTTCAAGAAGACCATCACTATAAGTGATTGGCCGGAAGGCTCGAAGCAGAAGCTAGCAGTTGAAGTTAAGAATGGCTCAAAGAAAAATGACAAAGGTTACCACAAGCTGGATCGAGAATCCACGAGCTTAGGAATATGAAAGTCCAGAGTAGACCAGGAAGAACTTACGTCCTAAGGGATGCGGTTTCTTCAACAAATGGCAGGATAAAAGCACATGACGATTGGACAAACTACTCGAAGAAGATAGGAGAAACATTGTCAAGGAATCTCGTAGTCAAGCTACCTTAGACAGCTTAGGATTACGTCTTCCTTAGGACAAATGCAAAGACATCAAGATAGACGACCTCAAGACCAAATGTTGATACGCGAATGAGCGTGACGATTCGAAACTAGCAGCAACGGAAAATTTAGAAGTCTGAATTCGATATTAGGAATTGTCACACAGTGTACTACACCGATGCGAGTAAATGATCAGTATTTGACAAATGTTATTCTTAAGATCAATCTCAAGCTAGGGTTAACGATATATACATTTAGACGTTAAATGATTTGACTCGCGGGATGCTACGCGCAAACTGGAAGACTCAACTTCATATGCAAGGATCGTGATGGCTTGGCAGTAAAGATTACAAAACATGGAAGTACGTAGGTCAACAGGTAAGTCATACTTGACGTATGCCATTGACTTGGAGGAAAAACCAAGAAGTTGAAGAACGTACCAGTGACATGTCAGATCCAAACAAATTATCTAAGAAATCCAATGAGCAGCACGAAGCAACGCCATAAGCAAACGCTAGAAGCAACAACGCCAGAAGTAGAAACACAGTACCAGTTATCTCCAACAGAAGCCAGAAGATTTCTTTAGACCAAATATATCGCCTTAAGATACTCCAGCAATTTCAAGAAGAAAGATGGGAGCCAAGGATATGCATAGACTGCAAAAAGAAGCTGTCAGTGAGAAGCAGATATCCTTTGTTAAGGATCAACAAACTATTCAAACAACTACAAGGAGCAAGACGATTCCCCAAAGATGATCTGAGATCAGATTAGCACCAGCTAAAGGAGTAAGAATGAAACTGTAAGAGAACGGCTTTTCGGAAGCAAAATAATCATTACAAGTGATTAGTAGTGTTGATTGGAATGACGAACGCTCCTTCAATCCCAGAAATCTCGTAACTGAGCATACTGACAAATGGCGTTCTAAAAGTTCTAAAGGATGGTGAAGAATGCATGGAGCATTAGAAGAGAGTACGGAAGATCAGGAAAAGAAAGAAGCTATGTTAATACATCTGAAGCCGCTAAGACCTTCCAAGGATGTAACACCATTAGGTTGACTAAGAAGATGTCAAGTCCTTTTGAAATCCTAATCAGTAGCATGCATGAAATGAAGTAATGAACGAATTAACTTAGACATCGGTACGATCATTACCGATTAGGCCTAATGGAAAAGGGAAATTGCAGCAAAAGTGTTTACGCTCAAGAGATGCAAACAACAAACGAGGTTGTACGCAGAATGTCCAAATTAGTTATTTAAGTAAGTAATAGATAGTCATAAATTATACTGATTTTGTTGTGGTTAGAATAGTAATATCACCCTACACCAGACTAGTAATAATACGCCTCTAGTTGTATCCAGGGTGTGGTGGATACGCCGCTGGTACATCCTATATATATATACCTTAGGTACAACCAGAAGTGGCACTAGAATTAGTCTCGTGCAGGTAGATATTACGGGCCACTGTGGAAAACAAATAAGTAGCATTCATGAATACATTTCACTTACTAACGAGTAACTGAGGGATTGTTGATGCCAGAAGAGAAATTCAAATCTTTTAGCATGCGGATAAATGTTTAACGTACGTAGAAAGTTTAAACAGAATGACAGAAGCTTCGCGATAAATTTCAACTTTAAGAAATTCGAAGCAAATTCCGGTGGGATTCATAATCAGGCTACCCTATATGTAGCTAAAGAGTTATGACACTACCTAGATAGTATGTGATTGATAAAAGGAAGAGTTCCTTTAGTTTCAGAAACGTATTCTCTCAAATCGTTAGCTAGACTGTTCGTTAGGGATACGTTCCTAAGAGTACTAGCATCAGTTATAGAAATGTGGTTCACATTTAAAATTGTGAACAAGACTTCGTGAATAGAATAGTTAAAGCATTACCTTATAGGTAATAGAGATAAATGATAGATTGTCATAGAGAGTTGTTACGATGTTAAAATCGTAGCCCAGGAACCAGATGGTTCATATGATATATATGCATTAGATGCATCAAAAAGTTTCCGGATAAATCCGGGAAAGGAAAGAAAGGTGAAAAGATAATGATCTCATTGTGAGTTAAATCACAGTTTGAGCAAGTTTCGAGGACGAAACCTTTCTAAGGGGGGTAGAGTTGTAACACCCCAAATTTAGTGACCTAATTTATATACGTGTGCTATATTTATTAAGTAGCTGAAATATATGTGATATAATATATATATGTACGTATAATAGAGAAATGTCACGATTCGCGTACGAATATTCGACACGACGTTCGAGGAAACGTCAAGATGCCAAATTATAGAATATGGTAGATAACGAAAAATAAAGATCGTGGGCACAGACGGATCTGAAATCCGAATTATAACAAAGCGGGAAAACGAAAAATAGTGATTTAGGCCCGGTTTGTAATAACCTTAATTTAAGCACGAACATCACTAAATTAACACCGAGGCGAAAGTAAAATATCAGGTATTGTTAAATACTTGATTTATAATCGTTATAAAATATATCTGCGATGTTCGGCACGAAAAACGGTGGAATCGGTAACCGTTGCTGTTACGCGATAATAACCGAAATCAGTTCGGTTGACCGTTCGAGATACTTTTATCAACTCGGCAAGATATAAATAATTATTATAATAATTATGAAGAATTTCAATCGAAAAGACGTATTCGGTCCGTCAAACGGCCGAGATCATAACGCTGATTAGACACGCGCTTTCTACCGCGTAATTATACGAACATTCACCGGTTTGTGTAATAATCAAAGAATAAATATAATAATTATATTTATTAGACTCCCATAATATTTTGGGTGTTCGGGAATTTTTATAAGACGTTTATAAATTATTAAACTATTTAACGGGTCTAGAATACGGGTATAATAATTACCTATTAAATATTATATCCTATTAAAAGAATTACTTGATCGTTACTTCTCAATCTTCTATCTGTCAAATTTCTTTCTGACTCAGCCTTCAAATTGAATTGTAATTATACTACGTGTAGCGATTGAACGATGACTCAGTATTAATTTACATGTATAAATACATGCAAAGCAATTCAACAAAAAACACACAATTCTCAATTCTCAGCAGTGCACGACAAAATGAAACAGAAAAGAAAGAATAAGAGAGAGAGAGAAGAAAGAGCCGTAGCCCTCAACCCCCCCCCCCCTCCTTCTCCGCTAATTCCCGTTCGGCCAACCTCCGGCCAATCTGCTTTCTCCACCGGCGAACACCAGGAACGACGACAGCAGCAGAGGCGGCACGCCACCGTCTGCTCGAATTCAGGCGACCTCCGTCCTCCTCACCCTTCCGGCGTTACTCCGACCAAACCAACCCAGCCCCTCGTTCCGTTCTCCGATCGAAGCCGGCTCCCATCCGGCGACCTTCTGCCGGTTCTACTCTGCAGCTCCGATGAAACCAGCGGCAGCAGCAGCGAAAGCAGAAACCCAGCAGCTCCGCTTGGTCTCTCTCCGGCGACGCAATACCTAGAAAACCCGGCGACATCCCTCCATTTTCCGACGAAACCAGGATCCCCGGCAACCTGCTGTTATTTCACGGTGGCCCTGAACCCATGCCCGTGAACCAACTTCCACTGAAGATTCCGAGTTATGTTTTTGCGACGGCCAGAGCATTAAAGGTTGGTGGCGGTTGTTAAAGGATGTTGGTGTCGACGACGGGAGATGACGGTGAAACCACCGGGACGATGATCAGGTGATCAGCAGCGGCAACGGTGGTGGAAGATAAAGGTGAAGGGGGTGGTTACACAAGATAAAACGGGTTTAAAACTCGGTAACCCGCTAAAACCGCCGCCTCTTTCGGTTAGTTTTCGGTAACGTACGGTTAACGACGAGGCTAATGGTGACGCCGATGGACTGCCGGGATGGCGATGAATGGTGGCGGTGATTGGCGGTTGGTAATGGTAGACAAAGGTGGTCGCGATTCGAGCTAGAGAAGGAGGTGTCGAGTTAACCCGTCTTCACTTTCGGGTGACGTTTCGGTGGCGTAACGAGGTCCAAACGACAAACCGACAACGGGGAAATGCTCGTGGTGAGAAAATAGTCGGGAAGGACTATTCATTTGTCAAGAACGGACAACTTTATTATTCGGTTATTTTGGACTCGTTTCACGACCCGTCAAGAGGTAAACACGTTATATATTTGTTAAGTTAAAAGTTTATATAATAGAACGAGATAAGTGATATAAATATATATTATTACTAATAAGTTTTATTTAATTAAAATTGATTAAAAGGATATTGTATTTAAATAATTAAATATATATATATAAATATATATATATTTAATATAAAGGTTGACGATAATGATAAAGTATTTATCAGATTAAAGAATATGTTTAATATATATTAAAACATATATAAAATATGTTAAAATATAAGGAGCTTAATATTGAAATTAGGGTTTTCTAGACACTGTTCTGTCAAACCCGAGTAAACGGTAATGAATTAAGCTTTGAAATTTTAAAGCATGTTATAAAATGTTATAACGGATAATACCCTAAGTCAGTTTTGAATATAAATGGATTTTGATAAAGAAATGAGAAAAACGGGAAATTAGGGTTTGGGAATATGATTGTTTAATATAAAATAATCCAAAGGGTATGGAGACTTGATTTTTGACATAGAACTATGTTTATATATATAATAAGTATATATAAAGTTAAAATGGATAAATGGTAAAGTATTTAAAATACTGAGTTAATCGGATATTTAGAAGTTCACGCGGACCGGAAGGGTAGACGCCTGTACACTGGGATTTCTGGCAAAAGCGAGGGTGTCGCATAAATCCCAACTGGGAAATGGCATCCCTCACTGGGCGATCCCGGAGTGAGCGTTTACTTATAGGAATGCGTGTCTTCATATTATTAACAAAAGAAAAGAATAATGGCCTAAAGGGCATTTTGGTCATTTTGGCCTTTAAAAGGAATAAACTTAATAACTAAGTATTATTAAGTTAATAAAGAGTTAAAATAAACATAGTAAATGTTTATTATATTAAACCTTGCGTTAACGCCGTACAATACACGATTAGGTTTAATTGGAAAGCATTGCGGAGGTTTTCTCTGAATTAACTGCTTAAGAGAATAAGGTGAGTTCTATGAGCCCACTTTTAAATGTTTTAAATGTTTTAATATTTTCGGGCCTGATATACATGCAATGATATATATATTCAACTGTTTACTTGAAAAGTATTTGAGATACCTTTACTTGTTTTGTGTTCATACACATACGTGAAAAAGTTATAATACTTATAACTGTTTTAAAGTTATTATTACCTGTTATTACTATTTTCGGGAAGGTTATAATAAACGGGTAATGTAAAGGATAAAACTTTTATATAAAGCGTTGAGAAATGGAAAATGTGAATGTTTGGTCTAAGCCTATGTATGTGAATAAGTGTCGGGTAAATATGATCTTATTAGCCTTGTTGTACAAGACCCATAACATTATATTTATGAAACGCTTATTTTATATACGGGCGATGGACTGGTGTTGAAAAGGTTATGAGTCCAAATATAAGGGCTATTTAAATGGACTTTTGAAAAGGATGAAAAGATTTAAAAGGTAGAAAAGGTTTTAATCTAAGCGGATATTGTCTAGAGAAAGGGAAAAGGTGGTTGTACAACTAGAAGCGGGGAACGACGGTTCTCCGGGGTAGCGACGGCTGCTTACTTAGAAAAGGTATTCGGGTGGCGACGGTTGCCCGAGGGACTAACGTGGTTCCAATAGACAATGCTTAGTAGAATGAATGGTTAAATGTTTGGTATAATTCTGTTATGTCTTATACCTGATAAAGGATAAATGTTTTGGTATAATTCTGTTATGTTTTATACTCGATAAATGTTTATAAAGAAGGGGTCGTTAGGCCCAAATGTTTGAGGTAAACCTTTCAAGGAAAGGTAAAGTTTTAAAATACTTAGAACTCACCAGCGTAAGCTGACCTTTAAAAACATGTATGTCAGGTATTGGTGATGTTTAAAGTAGCAAGGGAAGGGCTCTAGCAAGGGCAGATTAGATGGGCAAGCTATCAGGAATGACTCGGTAGTAGACTGGCATAGCTATAGATAAGATCTAGTTATAGATTATGTTATTATCTTCCTTACTATTGTAACTCGTTATATATATAAATGAAAAGTTTTTAATTTCCCCTGCTTATTTATCTCTGTTGTACCATGTGTTCATGAGTAAATCCGACACGTGACCCCTCCTGGAGCCAAGACTGGGAGTGGGCGTCACAGCGCACTATTAAAAAAATCATACGTGTGGTATACATTAATATTTTAAAAAAGAAATTGCACCCTAAATCTTAAAATTGTGTTATCTTATTCTGAAAAAGATTTAACGTTTTATATATATATTTAAATTCTATGTTACATATGTGTAGTATAACTATTAGCTATAATGCACATGTGGGATCCATGCAGATTTAGCATTATCATTAGTTCTATAAATGTTTTAGTTTATTATAATGTTTTTAACATAAGTAGTGTTTTTTCGCATGATAATTTCCCTTGTGTAGTACTAATGATAATGTTGCAAATGTTCAATATTAAAAAAAATCATGAAATGTTAATTTTTTATTTTTTTCAGAACTAAGGACAATGGGATTATAAGGTTTTTTATGCAATTTTTATAAAAAATATTAAAGTATGAAGCTATAGAGGTTTTAATATTGGTTTTCACGTTTTTACAAGAAAATGTGTTTCCGCATTATCATTACCCTATATATATATAGTGGATGGTTATGGTGAAAACGACTCCGAGTTGAGAAAACTTTGAAAACTCTTCAAAAACGGGATTAAAAAGTTTTTTTTCCCTTCAAATTTTTATGGTGATTCTTTACGTTATAGGCTATCCATAGATGAAAAAAATCAAAAAAACGCCTCGGGGATTTTTTTTAAAAAAATGTAACAAGTTTTGTTGTTACATATGTAACAAAAATATGTACAGAGTGTTACATATGTAACAAGACCGTTTTTTGAGATTTTTTTTAAAAATATCCCCGAGGCGTTTTTTTTGATTTTTTTTCCGTCTATGGATAGCCTATAACGTAAAGAATCACCATAAAAAATTGAAGGAAAAAAAAAACTTTTTGACCCCGTTTTTGAAGAGTTTTCAAAGTTTTCTCAACTCGGGAGAGTTTTCATTTTACCCTTCCTCTATATATATATATATAGTGAAAAGTTCATTGTAGACACCCTCATAAGTGTAGACAGGTAGACACCCTTTTTCACCATTAGATCTCTTGATCTAATGGTTGTGATTAATTTTCTTTTTTCTTTTTTTCTTTTTTCTCATTAATTAGAAACTTTCACATGTGAAAAAGAGCTATTTCACATGCGAAAGTGTCTACAATGAACCTCACCCTTATATATATATATACAGGCACTAACACACATTTATATGAAAATAATACTTCTAAATTCACATTAGTACTTCAAATTTCATATAGTTCAACTTATCAATATAACAAACCAAGTACTTAAAACCCAAAAACGGTAGTCCAAATACTTCAAAATCCGACTTTGACCGATTTTAGTCCACCTAGAACCTACTTTGACCGCCTAGACCCGATTAATCCTGATTTTTGTCTGCCTAGACCCATCGCCTAGACCGACTTTGACCGCCTAGCCGACTTTTGACCGAGTTTTTGCTCATCCGATTAAATGACTGACTAGCTCAAATTGGTTAGTAAACTCTCGACTAACGCCTGGGCGTCGATTAATCCCAATTTCTGCAACACTACCCATAACTTAATTTCCAAATCACTTCACCAGGAGCATACAAAAGCTTCCACCAGCTTTTCATGTGGGCAGCAAGCCTTCCATATTTGGTTGCTTGTGCAATCTTTAGGTAAGTTTGTAAAATACGACCGAGGATATAATATCATGTTAGACCGCTGATCTCCATTTATGCTTCCTTCTTTGTCTTCCAACAACCTCTTCCAGCCGACAAAATTTTTGGTCAACCTTAAACTTTGACTAACGTCATTACGTTAAACATTTTTCATGTTAGACTTAATTTGTGGAAATTAGGTCATTTCATGCATAACACGTCCGTATCTTACACATTTTATATTTCATTGTCTGATTAACACCAACAATCAAAACTATTCCCTAAACAACATCAAAATGGAGAAGATCAGTGTAGCAAGCCTTCCATATTAGGTATGTCTAACACCCACACGATTATGAGACTTGGGTCAAACATTATGTCTAACAATCACCACTCAAATTTTTATCCGAGTTTTGAATTTCATATGTTGTTCTTGTTCCGTTCTTGATGGCAGCCAATTATCTTCCAACTGGTTTATGAAGTTTCAAAACCATGTGGGTAAAGATTTCTGTAACAAGGATTCTTTCATAGGTTTTAAGTGATTACATTTCCTTTTTCAATGTTCCCATATGATTGTGACCAAAATAACAAGGATATAAAGAAACATGTGGTGTTCATTTGTTGCCCAGAAAAAAGTCACAAAAGAGTTTCAAACTCCTTTTGTTGTTGGCGAAACCTTGATTTCGGTTTGAGGGAAAATCTAGAGAAGAAGGCAGAACCTATTTCAAGCCTCGATATGGAACCAAAATTTATTCGATTCCAATTTTCATCTTCAATAGGAGCGATGAAACAGTGTTGCAGGCTTCGATTGAAGATGACGATGATCAATGATAACTACCCAACAATTCGTTTTTTCCTTCGATTCGGATAACGACAATGTATTTTCCAAGAAACATGGAGTCTTGAATGAAGGTTCCTTGAGGAATATCAAACTATGGTCATTTTTATGGATCAAGAATATATGGGACTTATGAATAACTTGGATGGGGATAGGTGGTGTAACTTTGTTTTTCAACTTTATATTTGTACCTTAAAACCTTGCTAGCTAGTTTTCACTTTATTAATAAAATATTGCATTGTTTGTGGGGACTTAGATGAGTCGGTTATGCACTTACTCATATCGTGTCAATTTGCTTCCACTATATGGGGAATTGTTTCGCAATGGTGCGAAATCCCTCAAATTTTTGCATTTGAAGTGGCGGACTTGTTTGAGCTTCATAAACATGTCGGAAACAAAAACGGAAAGCTACCATGTTACGGGTTGTCGGTCTCGCTACTTGTTGGTGTTTGTGGAAAGAGAGGAACGAAGCGATTTTTAGAAATAAACGGCCTTCCATCTCCCATGTTCTTAATGAGATCAAAAGTCTTAGCTTCATGTGGGCTAAATATAGGAGTAGAAGTGAGTCGATTACTTGGACCCATTGGTGTAACTTTTATTTTTGATGTTCATTTTTTGTGTCTTCTAGCTTCTTGCTAGTTTGGCCCCGTTTTCAATGAAAGTAGCCGTTCAAAAAAAATAAAATATTGCAATCCGTTAAAAAGAACTAAATAAATAAAATAAAATAAACTCTTATGTGTCGTATAGCTGAGGTTTTTTTTTTTTTATCTGCACCGGCCATAAGCGGGTCGTATGGGTCTCAATGGGTCGTATAGCTGAGGTTTTTTTTTTTTTTTGCCCTTTTTTTCTAACTCTTTTACTAACACAATTTTTTTCTTTTTTTTATAAAAAACCCTTGTATTATAAGAACACCATATTTTACAACCTTAGTCAAACATTGTAAACTGTATAACACGATATGGCGTAATAAAAATAATAGTGGTTTGTTACTTGTGACTTTTTTTAAATAATACCCGTACTCGTTACTCGTAGTCTTTGTTCGTTGCTCGTTTGACCTTTAAAAAAAATTTACTCGTTATATGTTACTTGTTAGTCGTACTCTTTGCTCGTTTGCCTTTTTTAAATAATAAAACTAGTTATTTGTTACTCGTTACTCGTTTGACTTTTTTAAATAAACCTGTACTCGTTACTCGTACTCTTTGCTCGTTGCTCGTTTGACATATTTAAAAAAATAATACTCGTTATATGTTACTCGTTAGTCGTACTCTTTGCTCGTTTGTTTTTTTTAAATAATAAAACTAGTTAATTTAACATGAATTTTATTTTAAGACTTAAATGGGGCGGGGAGGCCTCTACTCCCCGTTTAGAACCGGTGCAAAGAAATTTTTTTCCGGTGCGAATAGAACAGGGCATTTACTTACGTATGTAGCTTATCTTTAATTGGTAATTATATACTACGCAAAGACAAAGGTTGTCCGCTACAATATCTTCGTTAAACACATGGCATCACTACAAGAAATTCGGTCATTAGTGGCGACAAAAAGTCGCCGCTAATAGTCAATATGTCGCCGCTAATAACCTTTAGCGGCGACTCGCCGCCGCTAATGGGTCGCCGCAATATGACGGCCGCTAATGCTTCACTATCGCCGCTAAAACGTCGCCGCTACTACAGTGTCGCCACTATTGATACTGTCGCCACTAAAAAGTCGCCACTATTGCCTATTTATACAAAAAAACGTATTTTTCCTGTATTTTGTACTTTTTTCCTGTATTTTATACATTTCCTGTTTGTCAACCCATACACAACTAAAACTGCAAACACCAACGATACGAACTTCCGCAAATGTTAAGTTTAAGAACACAATCAAGTTTCACATACTACCATTAGTTTCCTAACATACGACCGTTCCTAAAAGTTTTTACAATTCACTTATAAACATAAAACTAGATGCATAGGTGGGAAATTCCTTCATTCACTGTCGTTGTTGTTGTCATTTTCATTTCCCTCGTCGTCTTGTCCGCCGCCTAAATGTTGCGTTCCAATGTTCAAGCCCGTAACTTGTGAGAGTTGAGCTAGAAATACCGGATTTTGAACCAAATTTGTAATTTGTTCCTACAAAAATACAAACATAACGGGTCATGTTACAAACATACAAATACTAACATCATAAGTTCATCACTACTTGCAAATATTTACCAATTCTAGTACTAACATTTACCAAACTAATACAATACATATACAAACATACAATATTCGTGTCAAACGGGTCGTTTTACATACATACATATACAAACATATAAGTTTTGGGTCAAACGGGTCAAACTACTAACATTTTACCAATACTAACTTCATCATAACTACTTACTCACTTTACATATCTCTACTTACTAACTTTACATATCTACATATCTACTTACAAACATTTACCAATTCTAATACTAACAATTACCAAACTAATACCATAGATATACAAACATACAATATTCGTGTCAAACGGGTCATTTTATATACATACATATACAAACATACAAGTTTTGGGTCAAATGGGTCAAACAACTAACATTTAACAAATATTAACATCATCATAACTACTTACATTTACCAAACTAATACCATAGATATACAAACATACAACATTCAGGTCAAACGGGTCATTTTACATACATACATAGACAAACATACAAGTTTCGGGTCAAATTACTAACATTTAACAAATACTAACATCATAACTACTTACTAACTTTACATATCTACTAACTCTTTACCAATTCTACTAACATTCATCAAACTAAGACAAAAGTAAGTTAGTGTACGTTACCGGTGTGAATTGTTGGAATTGCGGCTGTTGCGACTCCTGATTAGAAGCGGGTCGAAGACGCTTTAAACCCAATCCCCCGGATCCATCCACGTCGAGGCTTCAATACCTTTTGGAACACAGGGACTTGAGAAGAAGTGGGGGCTTGAGAAGAAGTCCCTTCAGCAGGAGGAGGTTGAGTTTGGGAACGAATCTCCTCCTCTAATTTGCGCTGTATTTTATAAAGATGATTTAATATAGATATGTATATCTATAGAAATTATACATAAATAAATACTTACAACTGTATCGACAACTAACGGGTCAAGCGTCCCATCTTTAAGCGTATGATGTTTGATGAATGTTTGCAAACGGGTTTGAGCCTGTTTAACATACAATATTCATGTCAAACGGGTCATTTTAATAGATATATATATATATATATATATATGAATATATCATTACATTTTTATAACTCGTGTCAGCGTACGAAGACGTCCCCCCACGATTTGTGATTGTTTGGGATTGACGGTTTAATTTGTTAGCTGCCGACCGTTTTTTATATTTATCTGACAAAAAATGCTCAACAGAGCTGGCCCAATTATCATCATGCATCCCTTCTGGCACGGTACGCAATGCTCTCGGGATATCATTATCATCCCCTCCATTGCGTCTAAAAAATCTATGTGCCTCATATTTTTGATCCGAGTATCGATCTTGGTATATTCTATGAAGTGATTTTTGTATATCGATACTGTCAGGATCATTTTCAAACTGATCCAGATCGTATGATTCCTACAAAATTAAACAGAACAAGTTAGTTAAGTAAAAACGAATCAACATAGAACATATAAATTAAACTTAGAAAATCATTTACCTTGAGATCCTGGAACATGGCATTTTTTTGAGCCTGCGGTACGTTATCCCAAGAATCTTTATCAAATGCGACATTACGCCACATATACAGGCCGACTGCCCGTTTGAAATAGGATCCCGAATCGTCAAGCAAATCAAAAGTAGCATCCCGATCAAAAACTAATGTCAAAGGCCCCCCATTTGCCTTCACCAACTTCTGAAGGCCTGTGTTTTTTGCCTTCCCTCGAGTTCTCCTCGGAGGTCGCGCCGCTGCATTTATAATTAGAAAAAAGCAGTCACGATATTGATAATAAGTAAATAAGTGCAGTAAACGTATGAATTAAAATTAAACTTACCATCCTCATAGTGGCCCCCGCCTGCACCAAAGCCGCCAGGAAATGGTGGATCCTGGCCGGCCCCATCACCTCCATGACCCATCACGTCGGTCATGACATACAACAACAAGTACCAGTGAGATATCATCCTGAAAAGTTAAAAGATATAAGAATATGAATAAAGTTTTATATTACAACATGAAGTTACAAATAGAAATCACAACTCTACTTTCACTCACACATCTCCCCGTCAGACACTTCAGTATCACTCTCAGACCCCTCAGAAATTACAAACACTTCAGTATCACTCTCGGTTTCATCCTCGGACACTTCAACAGTCTGGTCCACTAACACTTCAATAGCCTTGTCCTCAGTAGCAGAACTGCTTGGAAAATATTGTCTGAAGTCGACAAACAAATTTATAGCAGATGAAGAGTTGTTATGAACAATGTCAAGATCTTCGGTGAAGTCACGGTTAGCACTTTGTAAATTCTCATCCTCGAGCACTTCAACATTCTCGGTGTGACCGGCATTTAATGGTATATCCCATATTCTCCGATGATTAACGTGCTCGACGACCCACCGATTATTGTTTTGGTTTCCTCGAGAGGGTTCTTTGATGTAGAACACCTGTTTGGCTTGCGAAGCAAATATGAGTTGATCTTCTTTATCCCATTCCTTTGTTGTGTTGATACTAGTGATATTATTTTCAAGTCTAACATCACTTTGGGTATCGAACCACTTGCATCGAAATAGAACAGTTGAATATCCACCTGGATAACGCAGCTCAATAATCTCTTCTAATTGGCCATAATATTTTGTACCATTCTCTCCCTCCACTGAGACCCCAGAGTTCTGCGTTGTGCGTCGTGCGTCACGGTCAAGTACCATAAATCTAACACCGTTGACTATACAAGCACTATAAGTTGATGCATTTATATTTGCACCCATTGAAAGAGCATACAACTCGGAGTGGAACTCTTGAGAATTTTGTATTTTCATTGAATAGACCTAACAAATATATATAAATATGTGTTATGTATGTATTACTTAGCAAATACATAGAACTATGTGATATATATGTATTACCTTTTCAAGAAACCACCTAGGAAATTGAGTTTTAACATCATGTTGGGGATGTTCGGATTTGAATTCACTACATTGATGTATAAATATACAAGTAAGGAAGCGAAAAGAATACTTAAGTAGTGATTAAAGATTGAAGATAGGAACACTTACTTCATGTAGTTCCTGACTTCTTCACAGCTATCAAGGACAAACCATTCTAATTTAAGCTTTTCGCTTACAGAGAGATGTTTGATCTTTGTTGCGCTAGCCGGACGACAGAGAGACTCAAACACCCACATATTTCTTTTTTCGACAACGACATCCTCGTTTCTATCGGGGCGATTGAACTGAGTCTGAACATCTTGAAGGTACCTCGAACAAAATGACAAAGCTTTTTCTGCAACATAACCTTCGGCTATACAACCTTCCGGCCTTGCCTTGTTTCTGACAAAATTTTTAAATTTTTTCATCAACCTTTCACAAGGATACATCCATCTCATACATACTGGGCCTCCGCGAATCGCTTCATCAGGTAAATGCAAAACTAAATGGACCATGATGTCAAAAAAAGCTGGAGGATAGATCAACTCTAACTGGCACAAGATTGTGATAATGGCATCCTTCGCTTTGTTCATATCCTCAACCAATAATGTTCTGGAGCAAAGTTGCTTAAAGAACATACAAAGATCTACTATTGGTGTATAGATATCTTTTGGCAAAAACCCTCTAACCCCAATCGGTATCAAATGTTGTATAAGAATATGACAGTCATGAGATTTCAACCCAGTAATGTTTGTATTGTTATCTGTAACTCTAGCGCTTATATTAGATCCGAACCCATCTGGCAATTTAACATCCTTTATAAACTCGCAGAAAAGCTTTCGATCACTGACCTTTAATGAATATTTTGGGTGGGGCTTTTCAAACTTGCCACGAGCGTTTTTTTTCAACCACAATGTCTTCCGAATGTTTAGCCTTTTCAAGTCTTCACGTGCATCTGTCGTGTCTTTGCTCTTATCGTTCATTAGAAGAGTACCCAACAAACTATCGCACACATTCCTCTCGATATGCATTACATCTAAGTTGTGCTTCAGTGACAGAGAAGACCAGTACTCAAGTTCATAAAATATGCTTCGTTTCTTCCAGTTGTTCGTGTTTAACTCCTTGTTGGGCTTTTCCTTAACACCTCCGAAAAGGGGATGCTTGCCCGGTAGTTTAGGGACTAGACGATCGAGTTGAGCTTTTATGTCTGCCTCACTAAATTGTTTAGGAGGGCCTCTTAACTCCATTTCTCCATTGAATTCCAAATTTGTTCTCCATGGGTCATCAACACCTAAGAACCGACGATGACCGAGATACACGCATTTATGTTTTACACGTATTGATGAAGTGTCTTCGTTGCAAATCGGGCATGCTTTGTAGCCTTGTCCGCTCCAACCAGATAAACTACTACGGGCTGGAAAGTCATTTATGGTCCATAACAATGCTGCCTTCATTGTGAAGAATGTGTTTGTAGCTGCATCTTTAGTACGTACGCCATACTGCCACAAATGCTTAAGCTCATCCACTAAGGGCCTAAGAAAAACGTCCATGTCCTTCCCAGGTGATTTAGGACCAGGAATCAACAAGGACAACATGAATGATGAGTCTTTCATGCATAGCCATGGAGGGAGGTTGTATGTGGTGAGTACAACCGGCCACATGCTATAAGCCGTACTCATATTACCAAACGGATTAAAACCGTCAGCTGCAAGTCCGAGCCGAACATTACGAGGTTCCCTAGAGAAGTTAGGGTACTTTACATCAAATTCTTTCCATGAAGATCCATCAACGGGATGACGCAATGTACCCTCTTCTGATCGCCCGGTGCTGTGCCAGATCATATCTTTTGCAGTGTGCCTTGAACAATACAAACGTCGTAGTCTGGGGGTCAAAGGGAAGTATTTTAACACCTTCTTAGCTACCTTCTTGCCCTTTGTGTTCGTATCGACCCACCGACTCTCATTACAAACAGGACAATTCTGCAACGACTCGTTTTCTTTCCAGAAGAGAGCACAATCATATTTACACACATGTATCGACTCATACCCCAAACCAATCTTCTTTAATGTTTTTTTAGCTACGTAATGCGAAGCGGGAACCTTGTTCCCTTCCGGATATGAAGCTTGCATTAACTCAAGAATCTCATCAAATGAACTATTAGTCAATTTGTTCTTCACCTTGATATGCATAAGCTTTGCTAAAAAGTCAAGGGAAGTAAACTTAGTACAACCGGGATATAATTCTGATTGGAGTTCTCTTAGTAGGTCGTCAAACTCATCACCGACCCCGCTACTCTGTGTATCCGAGTTCCCTTCTTCGATGTTGGTATCCACTTGCATAAGATCTTCGAGAGCGTCGCCCATATTGTTTTCCGGCGCAACGTCATCTACATCTACGACTTGAGGAACATAATTTTCACCGTGATAGTTCCAAACCTTGTACATCGACCAAAAACCCCATCCAAACAAATGATTCTTCACTTTTCGCAAGGGAAACCTAAGTGAATTCTTACATTTGTTACATGGACAAAAAACATGTCCTTTTTTGTCGATAACACCATTGCACAACTCAAGAAAAGAATTAAGTCCATCATTATACTCCGTTGAACTACGGTTTGGATTATTAAGCCAGCTCTTATCGACAACCATGCTACAACTGATAAGAACAAAGACACACAACATAAAACCCTATAATGCACAAACCAATTGAAGCTTATACATAATATATGTAATTTAATTCAAGCTAACATCAGAACACTCACAATTTAATTAGCTAACATAAACTCATGACAAATGATTGACTAAATTGAAACTCTAATTCTAGAGGTTGTTCAATGATCAAACCATATAAGATTGTTAGTTCCAAAGGCTATTCAATGATCCCCAAAATCAAACATGTAACATAACATAAACTCATCAAACTAACAACCTTCATAAACAAGTTTGAATGTGTTCAATGATCAAACCATATCATATACTACTCATAAAATTTGCATCATTGTCTGGGTACATCTATTTTGATAATATTGAAAGCAATTCTTGCTAGTTGGAAAATAGTTTAAGCATAAACTGTTAAAAAAACGGATTATATATGAACACACCTAATTTATCAAACTTTTTCATTAAACTTAAACAAGATCAGTAGCTTTAATATTCTAATGACTAACAAAATTAACAAGATCAGTAGCTTTGACTTCCAAACATGATCCGTAACTTGCATACAACCATAATGTTGGTCAATTAACACTATGAAACTAACAAAATTCGTTCAAAGCAACAATTTAACACTTCCAAACAAACAAAATTCGTTCAAAGCAACAATTTAACACTTCCAAACAAATTGCATATGAAACTAGCAAAATTGGCTCAAGAAAACCGTATAAATTGCATATGAAACTAGCAAAATTGGCTCAAATTGAACCTGGCTTTCGGAGGTTGTGAACGAGGCGCTGCGATGTTGATGGAGCTCTGACGCTGCAGCAAGAGTGGTGGTGAACGGCGATGATTAGGCAACAACAACAGGGTGGTGAACGGCGGTGATAAAGCCTTGGTCCGCCGTCGCCGTTGGTGAAGGAAAACGAGAAATCGGAGCAGCAGGGAGGAGAGCTCGTAGGGTTTTCGCTGTAGGTTTGGAGGGAAATGGGGAAAGAGAAGCCCAGTAAAAGATTATAGCCCGCTAAATATTTTTTGGTCAATAGCGGCGACAAGTCGCGGCTAAAGATGTCGCCGCTATTTCCCAGCGTACGAACAAGCCCTAGCCGCTAGATCTGTAAAGTATTGGACGGCCAGATTTGCTTTATACGCTTGCATACGGATCGGAGAGAATTAGCGGCGACAAGTCGCCGCAAAAGACGTCGCCGCTATTGACGTCGCCGCTATTACTCTTGTCGCGGCTATTGATGTCGCCGCTAATCACGTTATTTCTTGTAGTGCTAGGTGATTCACGTGGCACTGCCACATGTATTTTTTTATAGTGTTTGTTTAGTTTTACCCCATCACTTTTTGGTGTAAATGTTTTTATGGTCCACGTGTTCTTTTCACTTGGTTTTAATATAATTTTACACCATTGCGTCTCGGTGTATAATTTTTTATTGTTTACAGGTAGTTTTTATTAATTTTAGTTTAGTTTTATATTATTAGTTATTTTTTTATATATATAAAAATCATATCAAGATTATTACATATGCATATAGTTTTTTTTTTTTGCATATGGCTGTTTTATTATTTTTCATGTATAACTTTTTGTTTTATAGAAATGTAAGTTAATTGTGTGCATGCATTGGTCACGCGGCAATATATACGTAAACAATTAAAAATTAATTTTTGCTATATATTTTTATAGAACGTGAACAAATACAAAACCATAAAAATCATATATATCAAGATTAATATATTAGTTGTAATTTTAGTCAATTTTGGTTGATCATGATTTATATCCCGGTCCACCGCTTAATAATTAAACCTATTTATACATTAACGTTTATCAATAGGACATGCGGTATACCTTGGTGTTGTGAGTGGTATTATCATGTCACGTGACAGCTAACTGAATAACACTATATTTCAACACGAAGTGCGATATACATGGTGTGATGGTGTGATGTGGTGTGATGTGGTGGTGTTATTCCATTAATTTAATTGTTTAGCCTAAATAAATATTTTATATTTAATATATTAAAAAGAGATGTGAGGTGCTATAGTTTTATTGGGTAGTGAACCTAATGATTCCTCTATCACGTAACAAAGTTGGCGTGGATAATTCCACGTAAAATCTTCACGCTAATGCTTAACGAGAAGGAGGGCTGGTGTACAACGTCGTGAAGGTGGTGTAAAGGGCCTTAACGCGGTATTTCACGGAGTATACCAGGTGCCCTTAGAACTAACGTTCATATTCTGTAGTTTCTTTCTTCTAGTTAATAGTTTCTAGATTTCTTAGGATACACATCAGAATTCGCACTGAACAAGATTCGAACTAACAAGGCAAGAAGGCTGGTGACTTTGATAATTGATGATCTTATCCCTTCTAATTAAAATTTTAGTTGGGTTTGTAGGCATTTTATAAAACTTGAGTCGGGTAAATGAAAATGACATCAAACTTTTATGACATTATTAGCCAACGATATGTAATAGATTGATTTATAAGTATTAGTGACAATAATGGACTTAGGCTTCTTAAATCTTGTTGGAAAATATTGACCAAAGTACATACATAGGTCATAATGTTCGTCTCAATAATTATAATTACTACAACAAAAAAGTTTATGATCTATATCATTTTTTTCTAAGTTGTACCAGTTATATTATCATACTTGTCTTTTACATGATTTAAATCATTTTATATATAATTAAACTATCTATTTGAAGACTCTAACTAATATCGTCTAATTTTTATATTCTTTAATATATGCACGTTTCTTTTTGGTCGACCACGTACTCCTACAAAACGAAAATTTTCCTACAAAAGTTTCCAACGCAATAAATGCATCGGAAGATCATAAAAGTTTTCGACCTAACAAAAAACCGTCAATTTCAGACGTACAAAATAGCGATAAAATTCCGACGAGTGTAAGTATCTCGGAAAACCGATGGAATTTCCTGAAATATCTCTGACCAGGAAAAAAATTTAATTTTTATATATTGCTTGCGGAGATGGTTTTACCTTGGAATATGCTCAACTAATAGTATAAATAGTCTTTAGTTGATTGCTCCAAAAAAAATTATAATATAGTATACATATAATAAACAAATATGTTCAATGTAACGTTACATCCCCCGTTACTCTAGTCAAAATTTTTTTCCGTATTTCTCTCCCTATTAAATAGTAATGTTTTAAATAATTAAATTATATAATTAATTATAAAAATATATATCTACTTATTCTAACAATTTTCCAAAACTTAATAAATTAGCATATGTTTTGTATTATTTGGTATTAGAGAATGAAATGAACGAGTAAATGGAATAGAAAATGAAATAGAATGAAAGAGGGAATGAAATGTATTCATTTAATTTATATTTATATTATTATTTTTTTCATTTTTATTATTTTTTTGGAACGTTTTCATTTTTATTTTATATTTATATTTTCTTTTTATTTTTTCCCAGGGACAAAGATGCAACTATTAGGGGCGCGTTCTACCACAAAACTAATAGCCTGTCGTGAGATCCCCCACCAGGAGCCCACTCTGCCAAAAGCGAGAGAAACCCCATCCCTCTCTTTCTTTTTTCCGGCACCATGTCACCACACACGCGACATGGGAACAGAAAAGTATATGATTCTATCAACTTATTCTGACGTGAGATAATAAGCTCATGAGCTTGGTCTTACTTCATTGTCGAGAAACGAAGGAAGACTTCCATCTCCAAGTTTAACTCAGACGCAACTCCCTTCCTTTTGGGTGTGAAGCAGGTCAAACGAAATACCCAACAAGCATTAGCTCTCCCTGATAAGAAGGTGATCCAGCCGCACCTTCCAGCACGACTACCTTGTTATGACTTCACTCTAGTCACTAGTCTACGGGTCTCTTTATATGTGTTGTTCGAAAAGAGGACTCAATGATTATTCGTTCTCCAAAATCACCCTTCAATTTGAATTAGCAAAAACAATGTATCCTTACATAGTATGCTTTTCAAACATTCATGATCTGAATATGAATGAGTCATATTATTTCTACATAGGTGCAGCAGGTGCTAAAGTGTGGATGTTTTGTATCCATTGAGCAAAGACGAGTTGTAATTGGATAACATTATCTGAAAACATATCTTGAGGACGCTCTAAAGCGCTCATTGTATTGTATCATTATGAATTTTAGTTTTATATTTTTGTTCATATTTTTTTTTTACATTTTATTCTTGATTTTTAAATTTTATAATTTACTTTTATTAAATATTTTAATTTTGTGGTTTTATTTTGTTCATTTTTTTATTTTTTATTTTTCTATTTTATATTTCATTTTTCTTTTCTATTTTACTTTTATTGTTATTATTTTTATAATATATTTATTTTTTAGTGTTTCTTATTTTTATTTACTTTTACATTTATTTCGTATTTCTTTTTACTTGAAAGAGTAAAAAAAACACCTATCTTCTAAGGAATGAAAATCTTTTGAAACGCAAGAAATCACTTCCTTATGTGATGTTCTATTCCATTTCAATCTATACTTTATAATAAACACAAGTTTTTAATGTGTAGGTGGCACAATTTAAGGTGTGCCACCTAGGATTAGCTTATGTGTAATTTTTATATATTTTTGAATTAAAAAAAATAAATGGTATTTACAAAATTGAAAGATCTTATAATTAAAAATCAAAAAATTAAATTATTTTCATACAAAATTATCAATATTTGTTTTACAATACCATAACTTTGATTCATCATATTTTTTTTCATTTCTCAATGAAAATTTGATCCGTAAATTGTTTTGGATTCGTGAAAGAAAACCTAACAAAACTAGGTCCATATTGCTTAGGTTTCGATCAACGAATGATGGTGAACGAATAAAAAAAAAAGTCGTGACTTTCTAAACCCACCATTGATGAACTTAAACTCCAATTCGATCATTCGTTTAATAGTTAGAAAAAAAAACTTTCATCTTTTAATTCGTTTAATTTTTTTTATATCATAGCTTCGGGTATTTACCCGGGACACTAACTAGTGTGCTACTAAACATGCCATTTTAAATCCGACATAATTAATGACTCATTTCATTTCACACTCTATTCATTCGTACCAAACACTACCTTATAATAATATTTTAATTATATCTTATCTTAAAATATAATTTTATAACTCTAAAATCTCTATTATTTGTTACTTATAGTTTTAAATATTTGGTTATTTTCTATTTTTCTGGTGTATACATAAATTGGTGTATACTTAAAAATGTTTCATTATATATTATATTTATATTTAAACCTGTGCTTAAAAATTATAATAATAATTATATACAAATCTTCTTTTTTTTGGACGACATATATTTATTTACTATTATACATCAAATACACTATTGTTTGGGTTTGAACCCAAGACCTCCAATAAGAGGATAAAGTCTCTACCAAGTGAGCTAGTCCCACGTTAGTTATATACAAATCTATTAGGGAACTCTTCATCGCTACACGCCTACACGTCTTATCAAAGGCTATAACTTTGGCTCTCCATCTTGGATATAATTCGATCCTTTACAAGATTCTCACATAATTCTTGTTAGTATAAGGTATACCAAAAGCTTGAGACTTGTAACAATATTATTAATTCTAACATCATGTATAAATGATCAGTATCTATCACAACATACATCTTCGGGAAGAAAATATACTTATCAATTGCAATATATGTATTGGTGTATTGTGAATTGATGGATATCATTGGAGGCTATTTATACTAAATTAACCTTTAGAGAACACACAACCTACTTAAACTATGAAACTAAATAATCAATTAAATAATTTAAAATAAATCTACCTAATAAGATTTTACTAATCAACCTCTAATTAATAAATAATTATAAGATTAGTCTAACATTATAGTCATTATGTATCAAACCAATATGATTATAACAATACCAATCATGGTGTCTCAACCTTTTTTTACCAATCATGTTATTGGAGACATATTCATGGTAAGCTCTGATTATAATCATAATATCAGAGTGTTTTTGCACAAAATATTTCTTTTTATCTTTTGTCCTTACCTAAACTTAGAACTCAAGGTGTACTTCGATATAGGCTTCTATATCTATTGTACTTCACCCTCTTTTGAAGCATTCACACCATTAAATTTTGATTCTCTTTGTGGTTACAAGGTTTCATCAACTTTATGCTCGAATTTGCTTTTACATAGTTACTCAAATATTTTTTTTACTCGTTCAATCATTATGTATATACGATAGGATTTAGACCCGTAACATTTTGTATTAGAGATATATATTACTTACCACCAAACTATCCTTATCGAGCTAAAATGTCAATTAGTTATTATTTAAAGTATGAAAGGAAGTCACATGAATGAGATGATATGATTCAATCCTTATCTCGTTTCTATTTTAATCATGATAAGTTGAGCTGTTAAACCTGACTAAGTCAACTAACTGTCAACCACCATCTACCACCTGTTTGCATCGTATTCATTTTCTTTTTGACTTTTATCACCAATTCACATTTTGAAACAAGACACAAAACATGCAAGTCTCTAATTGAGGTATTTAATAATTTAAATAAAGTGTAAAAGAGGCAAATGGGGTATGTATGTGTTAAGGGTCATTTGGCTAATGGTACAAAGGTGTTAAAAATAAATATTCAAGTGGTTGAAGGTTAAAGTCATATGATGAAATATATGTACATAGAAGTAGGATTTATACACTACATTATCAACACGTTGAAGGCTTTCATAATGATATACGTCGCCGCTAAAAGAGCATCTATTGTGACAACATGTAGTAGGGATAGCCATTTTCAAAAAAAATATAAGAAAAATGGATTTTAATAATACAAGTTTTGCCTTGTTGGCAAATAATAATACGAGTTTAAAAAATTTCCCCTAATAATACGAGTTTTCAAGGTGTTGGATTCTAATGAGATACCATTAGTTTTTTTACTAACAGTGTTAGTCCCTAGCTTGCTAAAGTGGCAGCTGACATGGACTGCTGATCAAAGAAAATTAGATTTTAATAATACAAATTATTCCTAATTGACGGATAATAATACCAAATATAAAAATTCCTCACAATAATACCAGCTTTCAAGGTGTTGGATTCTAATGAATAACGATACATCGTTAGTTTTTTATTAACTATGTTAGTCCCTTCCCGTTCTCCACATCTCCGGCCACAATCTCCACTTCTCCGGCCAACCTAGCGGCGCGATTCCAGCCACCGGCTACCTCACAAATCACCGGCCATCACCACCTCGTGCTAACCTTCCATGGAAAGCTCTGAAGATCTTCATCCCAAATCTAGGGTTTTTTTATAACGGCGGTTGTAGGAAGAAGACAAATATATGTGCTTTTAGGTTTTTATTTAAAGTCTCCCTCATCTTTAAGAAAGTACAACTACAGTCTCTGTTTTAATAACCAAATTTTGAAAAGCCATATAAGATCCACGTCACTTGCCACATCAGCCAAAACTAATGGTGTTAGGATTCAACTAATGGTGTAACATTAGAATCCAACACCTTGAAAACTGGTATTATTGTGGAGAATTTTCATGTTTGGTATTATTATCCGCCAACTAGGAATAACTTGTATTATTAAAATCCAGTTTTCCGTAAGCAACAGTCCACGTCAGCAAGGGACTAACACCGTTAGTAAATAAACTAATGGTGTATCATTAGAATCCAACATCTTGAAAACTCGTATAATTAGGATGAATTTTTAAAACTCGTATTATTATTCGCCAAAAAGGCAAAATTAATTTGTATCATTATAATCCATTTTTTCAAATATATATATATATATATATATATATATATATATATATATCCAGACTCTATCAGGATGACATGTCATCGGGGATAGACCAAGCGGGTAATAACAAAATATTTGGCGCTCAAATGAAAAAATTTCCCGTCAACATGTCATCGCGATAGATGTATTTTCATTTTATTCCTACTTTCTTTATTGTATTTGTTAATAAAAGAAATTAAATAAAAATTAATTTTTTTTTTCGTTTGACCTATGGCAACGACAAGTCGTCGACATAAGTTTTAGGGTTTTTTATTTTAACTTTTTATATTTCATGTCTAAAAGTTGTCATTCGGTTTAGGGTTATTATTTTACACTAGTACAAATATGATCTCCCCGGTTAATTTTTGTTTGAGTGATATTTATGCGTTTGTGGGTGTGGATGATGATGACGTCGTTTTGACATTTGGTGATTTTTTGACTGGTTGTTGACGTGATTTAAAGACAGTTAAAGAAGCTATGTAGTGTGATTTGTAAAATGCAATCGAGTGTCTATACTTATAAGGATGACGAGTATGCGATGTATTAAAGGCAACAACTTACTTTTAATTGACTGTGTGGTAAATTTTGGACGGTAGGGACATTTAATTTTTAATATGTTCAAATCTTCTAAAACGTATATTCACATATATGTATATGGATCAAGTGTATTTTCTAGGTGTTTTTGTGCATTTTTTTTTTGTTTTTTTCTGCCTGTTAGTTTTCCCTCCACTTGGCATTATATATATTTTGTAGCCCATGCATTTTAGACGCATACGCTACCTTCCTACTTCTTTTTTCAATAACCATCATCGTTCAAACTTTAAAATAATAGCCTCTTATTCATGAAACTACAAGACCAGAGGCTCTTCAAAAGTGAACAAGGTTATTGAGGACCTGAATACAAGGGAAATGAAGGAGGACCGCATCATGCAAAACTCCTTTGGCATGATGATGGGGCTCACCACAAACAACATTCAGAGCCACATTGGGATGCTGAAGGAACTTGTTGATCATCCGTATTTCGCCATGTAAAGTGCTGCCACCAAATACATTACTGATCAGCTCCAGTTGAAGGAGGAAATCCATTCCCTTCTTCGTGGTGTTATGGATAGCACAATTAAGAAGATGAAGGAGAAGAAGGTGGTTGTGGAGGAGCTTAAGAAGTTTTAGGCACCCTTTGTTGGGGTTTTGATGTTTTTGTGAAGCTTTTTTTTATCCCAACTGACTGGTCATTTTAACATAATCCACCCGATAGTGTTTTATATATGATGATATATGATATATTTTTTACGGTTTATGTCGATGTTCATTTTGTTTGATGTCAGTTCTAATAGGTGGTGAATATGAACATGATGGCTAAATAAGATATTTATGGGATGAATAATTAAGTTTTGGATAGTTGCGTGATTTTAAAAAAAAAATGTGTTATTTTAGTGCAGTATGTGAAGCTAGGTGAATAAGATATTTAGGAAAGAGCCATTAAGTTTTTTATAGGTGCATAATTTTTAAAAATACAATACGTAATTTTGAATGTGTTTGTGTTATTTTAGTGTAGTATTTTCAAGATACATGAATAAGATATTAAAGAAGGAACCATTAAGTTTTGGATAGTTGCATGAATTTAAAAAATAATAATAATACGTAATTTTGAAAGAGTTGTGTTATTCTAGTGATGGATTTGCGTGATGTTGTAGAGTTTGGTTAATAATGTGTTGTGTGTCATTTTAGTAATATTAAATAAGATGGTATAATAACTCATGTACATTTTTATTTTATGTTGCGTGATATAAAATGACGCATTGTTGTTCTTTCAATGTTGCGTGATATATAATTACGCATTGATTATTATTCTGGATTGCGTTATTTTATACTAGCGTGCAAATTTGAACTTTTTTATGAAAAGACGACAATAGCATTTTTAGGTAAAAAGAAGCGGATTAAATTATTTTCAACATGTGAAGCGGCCATGTCTGTTAAATATGTTCAATAATGGGTAATCAATGGTTATTCAGCCTTCGATCCTTCTCACGAGTTGGACCATTTGTGTCGTAGCTTTCCCATATATATATATATATATATGTGTGTGTGTTTAGTCAAAATTTCAAATATTTTATTATTACTAAAAAATATTATTTTATTATAACTTCCACTATACTTTTTTACTTATATTATTAGCTATGGCTACTTTGATCTCTCCTTCATTATGGATTGTATTTAAAATCTAATGTTGAGTATTCTTTTTATGCTTTAGGGTTAAAAGTTTATTTTTAATGGTTTAGGGTTTAGACACGACTTTATTAATTTGTTTAGCACCGAGCTATGCCGGGATTTATTTCTTTAGTTTCTTTTTCTCTCTCTACGTTATTGCCTCCGTGACACTGTAATGAGGCGGAGTAAAAAAAATTGAAATTCTTTTCCATATGCATGGGTGTTGTATAACGTTCAATTGTTTCATTCAGTTCTCATAATAAATAATATATTACCATTTAATTAATTAGTGTTGCACTTTTGTATTGTTCTACTAAAATAAATTCTTTTCATTATAGCCACTCTAGATCAAAATAACGTCTAGACCTATTGGTAAAGTGTGTAATTTCTAACTTAGATGTTGCTTAAGCCATCTTCAGATTTTATTTTTTCCAACATGAGTACATGACCCAATTTTTTAAAAGATTGTATATATGTTGTGAAATACATTGTAATCGGGAGTATATTTTATTTTTATTTTTATTTCATTGTACTATCTATATTGCGACGTATATTTTAATATTTTATTTTCAATCCGAGTTGTGTAAATTCAGTTTATGTCCTTTTTTTATTTTATTTTAGGATCTCGTAGCCTCGCGCGGTTGAAAAGAACTCGTTATATAACACACGAAAGAACTAGTATTACATCAATTTTCGCAATCTTTCTTCCCTAACTTTTTTGGGGTTCAACTTACGTACATGCTGATGTCATTACACAATGTTGGCAAAATCGGTTCAAACTAACAACCGAACTTAATTAATGATAGTAACATCAAGTCGGCCTTAGAATTCTAGTGTTTGATCTTTAAGGAGAAAAAAGGAAATTTAGTTCGGGTGGTGTTTACAAACTAACACGTGTCCTAGTTGTATGAGGTGTATGAGATCATAAATATGATCTTAGGAGCCCTCAGATTTATCAGGTTTATCATAGTGAGCTTTCGAACGGTGACCTTTTTTTAATGGGCTAAACCGGTATACTTTGGGTCCAAAAAAAAGATTCGGGGAAATTAACTTGTAACTAATTTCATTTCTTTAATTATTTTTAACGATAAACTACACTACTCTTAATCTACCTCAAATATTACGAATAAACTCAGCATGCCAAAATTTCAACCTTCTTAGTTTTAGTTTTATAAAATTGCTTCTTTCCATTAAAAAACTAATTTCCTTTTTTTCTTTTCAACACCTAAACTACAACAATTTCTTTATTTATTACTTTTATTTGGAAACAATGTGTATTTAGACTATGCTCAACGCTAGCGCTCGTTATTTTCATAAACAGTTTTTTGCCTTAACGCATGCAATTATTCCCACAAACACTCCGTTATT
>JBCNJP010000016.1:9830872-9918723 GCA_039602395.1 Deinandra increscens subsp. villosa
AAGAAAGTCGTGACTTTGTTTTTTGTTTCGTTCACCATCCATTGATCATAACATGAGCTATATTGATCTAGTTTTGTTAGGTTTTCTATCACGAATCCAAAGAAATTTACGGATAGAAAGGAGATATGATAAATTAAAGTTGTGGTATTCTAAAAAAAAATATGGATAGTTTTTATGTGAAAATAATAAACTTTTTATTTGAAATTTTAAGATCCCCGACTTTTATAAAATGAATTTAATTTATTAATTTAAAATTTTAAGAAAATGACAACTAAGCGAAATCATATGTGACACACTTTAAAACATGTAATTTGGATCAAGATTAAAAACTCATGTTTAATAGTGTTATAGATTCGGATGTTACAGAACTTGTGTTAAACACCAAGATTCAACCTTATCCAGATTATTTTTGTGTTGTGAGTCTATAGATGCCATCAATTTCAGATTTTAATTGATTCTATATCAATTCACAAAATCTGGTTCATGTATTCATCGTTCATTCAAACCGTGTTTAGAGTCGGATCTTCAAATTATCACCAAAACATAACAACAAAATGGATTTACTTTGAATCCTTGTTCGATTTCAATCGCAACGGTGTGATCAATTTCATGTTTTGGTTTGATTTTAAAGAGTTATGATCGAGAAAATATATAAATTTTAATTCATAGGAGTTTCTCTCTTCTATTTCTTACATTTATCATTTAAAATTTTTTTAAAAAAATGAGAAAATTAAACATAGGATTTTGTCGGCACACCGTAAATTGTACTTTTTGAACTATAAAAACTCATGTTTAATATAATTATAGATATATTTTTTTTGTCTCTTCTTTCTCTTTTTTTTTCCTTTCTTTTAGGTTTCTTTAGTTTTAGTTTCATACCATTACATTCACGTTTTAATTTTTTTCTATTAACTTTTGTTTAACATCATTTTAAAGTCTCTTTTTACATCTATTTTCTTATATTACAAAAATTAGCAAGGTTACCGATTTATATTTCCGTGGTATCATACGACAAAACGCAAGAAGTAATACCGATCTAGTTAATTATATACATTTTAATTTTTCCATAGATAAATAACGTTCCTTTAGAATTGCAAGCCTATCTAAACATATTGAGCTTAACTTCAGGCTCGTTTAATAGAGGAGTTTTGATTAATTAGACTCAAGCTTATCTAAACTCAATTTCATAAAAGATTTTAGCAAACCGGTCTTATAGCTAACCCCTTGATTCTCTACACCCACATACGTTTAACTGTTTAAGATCAACCAAACGTTATTTTAATTCTTTTTTGTCATATATACTTAGGAAATATATTCAAATTTCAAATTAAAATACTCTTAGTATATTAAATTCTTATACCAAATTAGCGAGACAGGCAAGTTGTACACGTCCCTTTTTGTATATATACACACCCATATATCCAAATAAATTGCAAATTTACACCTCTTCCTCTCTCTTTCTCCCTCAACGCTATCTCTCTCTCTCTCTCTATATATATATATATATACACCCATATATCCAAATTATATCTTATATATCTCTTTGTAAACAGATTATGGATTATGTTTTGACCACCCTGTTCTGCCTTCCTCTCTTTTACCTTCTCTGCATTATCCTCAAAATTCTTGATAAAAGAAGACATCAAAACTGTTACATACTTGACTACCAGCTCTACAAACCCTCCGATGACCGGAAACTGTCCACCGAGCTCTCCGGCGACATTATCAAGAGGAACAAGAACTTGGGTCTCAACGAGTACAAGTTCCTTCTCAAAGCCATCGTAAGTTCGGGCATTGGCGAAGAAACCTACGCCCCGAAAATGGTGTTTGAAGGCCGAGAAGAAAACCCTACTCATGAAGATGCTATTCAAGAAATGGAAGAGTTTTTCGAAGACAGTATCGGAAAACTCTTCCAGCGTACCGGGATTCGTCCGGATATGATCGACGTGCTTGTGGTCAACGTTTCTATGTTGACCTGTATGCCGTCGTTATCCGGACGAATCATAAACCGGTACAAGATGAGAGAAGATGTGAAAAGTTATAATTTGTCTGGAATGGGGTGTAGTGCGAGTTTAATTTCGATTAATCTTGTTCAAAGTGTGTTTAAATCTAACAAGAATCAAGTGGCGTTAGTCATCACATCGGAATGTTTGACCCCGAATTGGTACACGGGTAATGACAGATCGATGATATTATCGAACTGTCTGTTTAGGTCAGGAGGGTGCGCCATGATCCTGACCAACAAGCCGTGTTGGGTTCGGAAATCCATGTTTAAGCTCAAAACCATGGTCCGAACCCACCACGGCTCGAAGGATGAAGCCTACGGTTGCTGTTTGCAAACCGAAGACGCTCAAAACCGTGTAGGGTTTCGCCTAGGGAAAACCCTACCAAAAAACGCCACACGGGCGTTTATCGATAACCTCAAAGAAACCGCTCCTAAAATCCTCCCCATGCGCGAACTCCTTCGCTTCGCGACCCTCTCACTCGCCCGAAAGACGCTCCAATACGTGTTTGGGAAGTCGTTCAACCCCGCCCGACCAGTGATCAATTTCAAAACTGGAATTGATCACTTCTGTCTTCACACGGGCGGGAAAGCGGTCATCGATGCGGTGGCTCAGAGCCTCAACCTGAGCCAGTTTGACATCGAACCGGCCCGCATGACGCTCCACCGGTTCGGGAACACTTCGGCGAGTAGTCTTTGGTATGTTCTCGGCTACATGGAGGCCAAAAAGAGGCTGAAAAAAGGTGATAAGTTGTTCATGATTAGTTTTGGTGCGGGTTTCAAATGCAATAGTTGCTTATGGGAAGTGGTTCGAGATCTTGAAGGTGAAGGAAATGTATGGAATGAGTGTAATATTGAAGATTACCCGCCAAAAACCTTGGAAAACCCTTTCATGGCGAAATATGGTTGGATTCAAGATGAAGATGATGCAACATTCAAGTCTCTGTGAAGAAGAAGAAGAAAAAGGAAATAAAAGAAGAGAAAAAGGTGAACTTTTTATTATTTTCCACTTAAATCATTATTTTTATTATAGCAAAAAGAAAAGTTTGATTTTTTTCATGTTATTTATAGTAGTATGTAATTATTTAATTTGGAGGTTGTGTTGTTTTTATTTTCTTTGATATGTAAACATAATAAAAAGTCATTATTTTTATTATAGCAAAAAGAAGTTTGATTATTTTCAAGTTAATTATAGTAGTGTGTATTTATTTAATTTGGCGGTTGTGTTGTTTTTATTTTCTTTAACATGTAAACAGAATAAAAAAATCATTATTTTTATTATAGCAAAAAGAAAAGTTTGATTATTATCATGTTAATTATAGTAGTGTGTATTTATTTAATTTGGCGGTTGTGTTGTTTTTATTTTCTTTGACATGTAAACATAATAAATCCTTTACTTTCATCTTCAATTAAAAGTCAAACTATTAGTCAAGTAAAAGACAATATTGTCTTATTTGCTAAAAGAAATTAAAAATAAAAAATAAAACTCACCAATTTCTGTTTAGTTTAAGGTCTTTCATCTTTAAATTGCACTTATTTAAACACATAAATGTGATTTCTTGTATTTTAGACGGGAATTCTTTATGATATATTATCTCTCATGTCTATGACAACTTAATATTTACCAAAAGGTTTTTGAGAAATTATATATAGGAACTTTAATTTATACAATTTATATATTTAATTTTGGGTTATCTTTTTACTATTTAATTTGTTTTTGGAAAAATGGATTTTAATAATACAAGTTTACCTAATTGGCCAATAATAATACGAGTTTCAAAATTTCCCCACAATAATACCAGTTTTATATGTATTGGATTATAATGATACACCGTTAGTTTTCTACTAACGGTGTTAGTATGTTGCATACGTGGCGGATGACATGGACTCTTTTCTCTCCTACGTGGCAACAGACAAACACCGCCACGTATGCAAATTGACTAACACCATTAGTTGAAAACTAACGGTGTATCATTATAATCCAATACATATAAAACTGGTATTATTGTGAGGAAATTTTAAAACTCGTATTATTATTGGCCAATTAGGTAAAACTTGTATTATTAAAATCTATTTTTCCAGTATTAAATATGGAGTTTACAAAGAGGGGATATAGGAGACCTGGAGTGGACCGTTCACGGCTGGATCATTTATTTCCAATTTAAATCTATTTTTATAACGATAATTAATATCGCTTTAATGGGTTGTACTTCACTTTAATAATATATTTCTCCAACTTTCTAATAAAACTCCAGCATGTAACAGTTGGGTTCGAAACTGGTCTTCTCTCACCAAATGAACAAGTCATTAATGCATATAAATAAATTTATGACCCGACCCCTTCCACCAAAAGACCAAATTTACACCTTCAAACTTTTATGCTAAGTTTTTTTTAGTAAATTTAGAACTGTATTGCATGAGCAATAATTATGAGTCAAATATATTTTTTTAAAGTAAGGATTAAATGACTTAAATCAAGGATGATATCAGGGGTGCAAAGGTGTTGATGGTGTTTATAAGTTACTCAAAATTGGTTAAATCAAAAGTTTAAATCGAGCCGAGCCACTTCTTAATGTCAAAGTGTAAATTTATGTTAAACGATTATACTTGGAATAGTACTAAACATGGATCAGTTACAATTCAAAGTATGAAGGTTGTAAGATACTTTTTGATCCTTGACGATTAACTAAAAATACAAAAGAAATATTGAACTACTACTAAACTACCGAAATTACAAAGAAAATTTGTGCCTAAACCAGAGTAGAAGAGGTGTGTGTCGAAAATGGGGAGAATGACCTTATATAGGCATTCTAGGTCCTAGGATAAGGCCACCACGGTCGTAGTCAAGTTTTGGGTATATGTGTTGATGTCTTGCACTCTGAAAAGGCATGAAAAGACTAGTTATGTCTGAGAGGTCGTGTAAGGTAGATATATGATTGTGTGTCCTAGCTAGGGACATGAATGTGTGGCTAGGAGACACGACCATAGGTCTTCATCAAGGGCACAGACACGGTCGTGTTGCATCAAATGACTGATTTTCTTTATTATTCTCCTGTTTTGTACTTTCCGAAGCTAACTGTCCTGTAAATTCAAATCTGAACTTATTAAGTATCAAATCATATAAATTTAGCATAAAAACAACAGGGAATTAAATGATGTGCAAAACATGTATAATATGGTACAAATCAAACCCCTCAAAGGAACATCATAATGATTAAAGTGTGCGTCCCACGATTGAAAAGTTATGTGTTCGAATACTATAACATGCATTCTAGAACTTGTTGTTGGAAGAAGTATATATCTTACTAGAAAAATAAGGGAAATTGGATTTAATTAATCTCATGTTTCATCAGTTGGCCGACATTAATCCCACATTACGAAAGGTTTCTCACCGAGCCTAACTTTCACACTATTTTCTCCCATTAATCCCAAACTAACGGATTACTAACTCCGTTAGTATTTTGACTTTATGTAACTTTTAATAAAATAAGGGCCCATTTATGTAACTATTAAAAACAAATCTTTTAATACCTAACCCATTCACCCCCAATTACTTAACGTAATCCTAATCTTCACCTCCCACCACCATCTCCATCTCCGTCCACCACCAGTCGGCACCCCCACTTCGCAACCCCCAACCATCTTCACCCCTTAATTCATCTTAACCACCATCACTAAAGCACCACCTCTTATTCCGATTCTCACTCACCGCCAACCATCACCCTTCACTGAGCTCCGCCACCAATCACCCTCATCGCCAGCCCAACAACCAAAGAACACCACCGCCGTTACTAATCTTGCGATGACCACCGGAGGTCCACAAAGCCACGCCGGAGCTTAGCCGGCGACCACCACCAATTTTATTTATAATTTTATTTGTTTCAAAATTGCGACTCTAGATTTATCAAATGTCCCTGTGTCTATCCACTTCCTCCGTTAGGGTCTGTTGTCACCGGCGCCACCACCTCCTCTGTTTGAGTCTGTTGCTACCGCCGGTGCCACCACCACCTCTATTATCATTTATCTTCCAACGGGGTAAAAAACCGCCTCCGAGGCTACAAATATCATTAATCTTCCAACGATTGGGGGTTGAAAACCCTAAATCCATAACCATCGGCGACCAAACCACAACCATAAATCTGTCTCAGCATCACACGGTTAGAACCCAGTGGTGGTGGTGGTTGCTAGGTCGTCGGAGATTGAACGGATATGGGGGCGTTGGTGGTATGATGAGATCGTTGGAGGTCGTTGAAGGTTGACTGGAAATGGGAACGGGAAATGGGGCTGGTGAGATCGTCGGGTGGGTAGGATTGGGTTTAAAAGGTTTTTCTTAAAGTTACACAAATGCCCCTTCATCATTTCCATTTTCACAGAAAAAAATTATTAAAAATGCCACGTGGTCTGTCACATCATCAAAATACTAACGGAGTTAGTCATCCGTTAGTTTGGAATAACGGGAGAAAATAGTGTGAAAGTTAGGCTCGGTGAGAAACATTTCATAATGTGGGATTAATGCTAGCCAACTGATAAAATTTGTGATTAATTAAATCCAATTTCCCGAAAAATAATACAAAGATAACAATATGGTTATCGATCTATTGATGACATCTTAACATTTATCATGTTTTGCTAACTTACAAACATAATTAATTTAAATCGTTATAGATAGCAATATAGGTAGGGCTGTAAAAGAATCAAATGTTCAACAAACCGTTCTGTGAGACGTTCGTTTACATTTGTTAGTTTAGTAAATGAACAAACATGAACAAGAAACTTCGTTGGTTTTGTTACATGAACGAACATAAACAGAGGTCGCATTCATTTATTTGGGTTCGTGAATGTTCGGTAAGGTGTTCGTTTTTGTTCGTAGATTTACATTCGTTCATGATCGTTTATTTATGTTAATTCATTAGATTTTCTTTAATATTGGAGTAAATTACAAATTTTGTCCTTTAAGTTTGCACGTTTTACAACTTTTGTCATTTACCTTACTAATAAAACTGGACGTCCTCCAAAGTTTATAAAGTTTCACTCAGTGTCTTTTGTCCTAACAAACCTTACACCGAGTGTTCTTTATATTGTACAAAAGTTGCACTAGGTGTCCTTTAGCGTAACGAACAAAATTGGGCCAAAGGACACTGAGTAAAACTTTATGAAGTTTAAAGGACATATAGTATTATTAGTAAAGTTAAAAGACAAAACTTGCAAAATGTACAAACCTAAAAGCCAAAAATATAATTTACTCTTAATATTTTTAGTATCTAGTTTTTTAGATAACATTTAAACTAGGAAATCTTGCTATATTTGAAATTTGTATCTTGTTAAAAACTGACTGTCGTTCAAAAAAAATTAAAACCTAGATCTTTGGGACACTATTATGAGATAATTATGATTATGGTTATTATTTCTAATGTGTGCTTTTTATTGGGATAATCATGTTTATAGTTATCATGTTAAGTGCTAAAGTACATATTTATTTAAGGTGAATATGTCTAGTTTTTGGAATTAAGAATGATGATTTTTACTTTTTGAAATAGTATATGTGTTGTTTGCATTCGTGATCAAACCTTTCGTGAACAAGTACTTGAACTTCTAAATGAACGAACGCGGACAAGAATATTCATTTGCTATGTGTTCGTGAACCATTCGTAATCACATTCAATCACAACAAAAAAAGCAGGTCATTAGTGACGACTATTGTCCCCGCTATTGGTCCAGATTGTCGTCGCTAATACCTATAGCGGCGACATTGTGTCGTCGTTATTTGCGTGCCGCTACTGCCTCTTTTTGTCCACTATTGATGTTTTGCTTTTGTCGCCGCTATTGATCAGTCTCCTAAAATACGTATTTTCTTTGAATTTGACGTGTTTCCAGTTTTATAAATTAAATAACACATTAACAAAACTACAGATTGTCACAATAGATACATACAATACGTCAACATTAATAAACATATTGAAAATATACATAAACCGTTATGGTCCGGAACAAGTTTAACAAGTTATAACACAAATATATAAGTTTCGCATCAAACGGGCCATTTTGTAATCATACAAATACTATAATGTAAGTACTTACAAACTTTACACATCTACTAACATTTATCAAATACATATGAAAAAAATACAAGTTTCGGGTCAAACGGGTCATTTTACATACATACATCTAGATGCATACGAGTTTCGGATGAAAACGAGTCAAACGGGTCGAACTACCAACATTTAACAAATACTAACATCAAAATATTTACTAACTTTACATATCTACTAACATTCATCAAATACCTATAAAAACATACAAGTTTTGGGTCAAACGAATCATTTTACATTCATACATCTATATGCATACATGTTGCGAGTGAAAACAGGTCGAACTACCAACATTTAACAAGTACTAACATGAAAAATACTTACTAACTTTACATATCTACTAACATTCATCAAATACCTATACAAACATGCAAGTTTTGGGTCAAACGGGTCATTTTACATACATACATACATGCATACATCTAGATGCATACACGTTTTGGGTTAAAACGGGTCAAACAGATCGAACTACCAACATTTAACAAATGCTAACATGTAAATACTTACTGACTTTGCATATCTACTAACATTTATAAAAAATGCCATAAAATAAACAAAGGTATAGTGTTACCGGCGTGAATGAGGGTTCTGGCAACGGTTGCGACTGCGTATCAGAAACGGACGCTTCAGAACATGCTTTAAACCCAATTCCTCGGATCCATCCGCGCCAAGGTTTCAACAGCTTTTGAAACACTCCGAATTCGTTCACTCCTTGAAAAGATCGAAGTCCCCTCATCATCAGGTTGAGTTTGGGAATCAATCTCCTACTATAATTTGCGTTATATCTTACCATGTACATAAAAATTATTTCTTTGTGTCTTTCTTTTACCAAAACAAACAGACCATGAGAACCCATCAAAACAAACAAGGCCACGAATTAACAAGTGTCAATTTAAGTGCATCTCATTTGTATTAACAAGTATCAATTTATGTGGATGTCTAGAAAGCAATGGTCAAAGCATGAACGGACCTGAAACTGATCTTGAACGATATCAAACTGAGGTGTGCGGGTGAAAGACGATCCAAAGGCGGCAACGAAGGCATAAGCACCTAACTTCCGTTTAATAACACCTTATCATGTGTTAGGTTATGAAAATCATAGCAAATAAAAAAAATTACCAATAACTCGGTAGTTTTAATTCATGATGGATTGATACATGAATATTTCAACAAGAAATCATAATCCCACACAAATACAATACTTCAACCTAAAATTAGCATAAACTATAGTATTAGCGGCGACAAATATAGCGACGACATTAGTCGCCACTAATAACCTGTTTTTTTTGTTGTGAACATCAACCACATCATCTGTACCCTCATTGGCATTGCAAAAATTATCTACTTCTTCAAGTTCAATGATGAAGAGAAAGTTGTACATACTAGCCCTAATCCCTTGCATAATTAATTAATAGGTAGTAGTACATGCATGATCATGCATTTCTTTCAATTGTACATCATCATCTTACAATCATTATTGTTTATATTAATTTATTACCCATTATTTTCAGTAAAAGTCCCTAGCTATTTATAATTTTATAGTTTTCTTAATTTCTAGTGAATGTTAAACAAATGACCTTGAACAAAAGCAGTTCGCTTCGATTTGTTTACCGCTCCTAATTATAGAGAAGATTGAGGCATTAGCCAGCATAAAGAAAAACATAATAACCAGCAGAAAGATACAATGACAGAGAAATAGACATAATGAAAAAGACACAATGATGATCTAAATGACAATATGATGCACAAAAGCTGAAAACATTAGAAAATTTTAATTTTATATATAGCAACACTGTACTCGTTTTAAAGATAAAAACGCTTATTTTGAAGTGTAAATTTTTTTAAAAAAATAATGTAGTATATATAATAGTTAGGAAAAATGGATTTAAATAATCTCAACTATTGTCTATTGGCCAACAAGAATAATCTCACTAAATTTTTTATAATATAACAGTCTTATCCTTATACCCTATTTATTGATAATCTTCCGTTCATCCCACTAACCGCCATTGCCATGTGCTGATGTGGATTCTTTAAATAAAATTGTTGGAATTATTGTTGGCAAATAGACAATAGTTTAAGATTATTGCCAGCCAATAGGCAATAATTGAGCTTGTTTAAATCCATTATTTTATATTTTCAATGTCAGCATATAGTAACGGCGGTTAGTGGAATGAACCAAATGATTATTAAAAAAATAGGGTATAAAGATAAGATTGTTGTATTACAAAAAAAAAATAATTTGTGTGGGATTAGTATCGGCCAATAGATAATAGTTGAGATTATTTAAATCAATATTTCCTAAAAATTATGAACGTTTAAAAAAAATAAAGAACCTTAACAAAAAGTAAATAAAAGTGACAAATATTAAAATATCCCTTCATTTTTTCCACCAATTTAATCGCAGCTAATGATTACATCTTAAAAACAAATATAATGATCATTTTATTCCACCAATTTAATTACAGCTATTTTTATAGTTGCTTATTTTAATTTTTTGTTGATGGTTAAATTGTTCTCTAAAAATATAAAACTATAGACGATCTGATAATGAAAATGAAGACTTTTGCTTCCTTTTGTTTCCGGAACTGAAGCGTGGCAATATGTGCTAACAGACCACTTATATATAACTAGTTTTTTTAACTCGTAAAAAAAAGACAAGGTCAAAACTAAAATGTACTAAAGTATAATGAATTTCATAATTTGAATTAAAATTAATAAAAACTGAGAAAAAGTTATAAATAAAATTACAAATTTGATAATAACTTTTAACCCTTAATACCAAAGCTAAAAATTTAATACATAGTTTAATAGATAGATCAATGCATGGACCATGATTGATAATAGTGGTTTGTGCTTTTTAACGTTTTCTATTGCTACAATATTGACTCACCCAGGTATTAAAGTCGTCGTATGCTTCTTAAGGGCTGTTTGGTAGGTCTGTTTCATTAAATGTTAAACCAGTAAGATGTCTGATTGAATAAGAGACTCTGAACCAGTAAGAACCAGTAAGGACTTGTTTGGTTGGACCTCTAAATGAGATTCTAAAATTAACAAACAAATCCCATAATTTTTCTTTCATTTACCTTGTCCCACATTGGTGTGGGAACAAAAACATGGTTAGCTTATATATGCAAGCTTTCATGATATGTTAAGTTCTTGTGTTACGTTTTACTCTGGCATCTACCTGCACGCATGGGGGAGCAAATTTGGTCAATGTGTTGCCCGTGTGACCTGCGGGCACGAATGCAGCTCCGAAAATACAGGTTCCGTGCGAGGCCAATTTTTATTTTATTTTCCCCCACCTTTCTCACGAAAGGACCTGGTTCCTAGCTCACTGTTGGCCCCTCGTTAGTTTTTTTTACGCCCTTCGCCTGTTTGTCTGGTTCAGCACCCTCCTCAAGTCTGTTTTGGTCAGACGCTCAGGCTTTGATTCGGTCAGAAATTTTGTCCATTCAGACCTCCAACCAAACACCTCTGAACCAATCTTCCTCTGATTCAGCCAGATTCAGACCCAGCCATACAGCCCCTTACTTTTTATATGAAGTTTAAAGACCTCATTAAAATTAACGTGAATTAAAGTATAGAGTAAATTTATGTTTTAGCCTCTCTGGTTTACACTATCTAACTATACTAGTTAAAAAATATATCTTTTAACAAATTAATCACATGGTTTGATTTCTTCTTTTAACTCTTTCAATCCATTTATCCAACAAATCTAACTCTTCTGTTAAGTTTAAGTCATATAAGTCGCTAAACACGAGGGAGCCTGTCTCGAAAATCAACACGTGTTTATCCCCTTTGTCTTTGATACCTTTGGGTTCCTTGCGCCGGAGGCGGTCGAATTCTTACGACGGGTCGTCCACAGCAATTCGACATCTCCTAAGGCGCATAACTTTGTATTTAGTAGAATTGGGTTTGCAATCCAAAAAAGGCTTGCGGCGCAGCTTGTTGCCCGTTTACCTGCACTTCTTTGTAATTTGTTGTTCTTAATTAAAAAGCCCTAAGGATATAAGTCATATGTTACTCACATGAGGAGTTTTTTTTTGTAATTCTAAAATATGTTGTTGATATTTTATAATAAAAGTCACTATTAAAAGAAAATTTTCTCTTTTTATTTTTTTTTTCCAAAACCGAGGTTTTTGATTTTTCATATAGTCATAAAACTCGATCTATTTATGTTGTTTTGAGATGATTATTGTTTGATCTTTGGGTTGAATTTTTCACTGAGAAGAGTTTGTTTGATGAACACTACTAGAAAATGGGTCTTCCTTGACGCGCGAACGATGACGCGCAAAATGCGTGTCATTAAAAATCCGTCGTAACTTGAAAAATTCTAGGGATAGATGACGCGCATTTTTGGGCGTCATAAAATCCTGTCACATAATAAAAAAAAACACGGAGTACACTTAAAATGTGCGCGTCAAAAAGCTTCTGTCGTTTTATAATTTTCCCTCCCAAATTTTTGCCCTAAAATTCACTCCCCCGCTCCTAAAAAAAAATATTCCCGCTTTTGTTTTCAAATCTGACCTAATACATCTCTAACCTCCGCCGCTTCTCAAAACTTGATTCCTAACCTCCGCCAAATCTATTCAATGGCGTCTCCTCCCGTTGGCAAGCCCTCACCTTAATGGAAGCTCCTGCCGAGATGTTGTGATATCTTCTTCACAATCGTAGGCGCACATTTCTCAAGCTTGGCATCGAGGCTCGCGGTTGCAATGGATTACCCTATACCCTCAATTATGCAGGTCCCCGACGCAATTCCATCATTTTATATATCCTATACCCTAGATAACTGATTCGCGAACGCTGATCATCCAACCGTTTGCTTCTTTGTCAACGACAACAAACCGGTACTTTCACTAACATACTTTCGAATTCTGAGTTTTCATGGACTCCGGATACTCGTTTCAACTAAAGGATACCTAGATTTGAAATCCGGCTCCTTCTTTCGTTTTGCAAGGTACTGTTCTATGGTTTTTTTGAAGTGTGTTGTGAACTATGATGAAATTCAAGCTGAATTGCGTCTCGAAACAAGTAATTATTATCGTTATTTGTGTTTAGGTTGGTGAAAATTGGGTTAACTATCGTGTGTTGCTTTTTTTATTGGTTTTAGCAGATTATAGTTTTTAGATTACACATTGTGCTCACTTTTTTGTCAAGATGTTGTTGTCGCTTGCTGATTACTCATTTGGGATCAAAAGTAAGTGGTTTATAACTTTTAGTTTACTTATATGTAAGCTCGTATTGCTTCTCAGCTTCTTGCATAAAGAATTGTGTGGTTGAGAATAAAAAGGTGCCCTCACGAACCAGGCATCTATTGAGGGGATTGTAGCCTGAGGTTGAAGTTTTCAATTTTTGGGATTTTAAATGATTTATTATTTGATATCTTCAATTGTTGTCGCCTTTATTTATGTTGAACCGGAAAGCAGAGGACGATATATATTGATGCGCCGCATCTTGTGATATTACTCATACTTTATTGAACCTTTTCTTTTTCCTTCTGTGATTTTTTGTTTCTCATCTATACTTTATGCTATAAACTTTTAAAGGACATGTGTTTCAAAAATGAAATGTAGGTTTTTACATTGTGCTTGTGATTGAACTACTGCTTTTTAGCTGAATTTTAATGAGGTTTGCTAGTCTTTGATAAGTTCAGCGGTAATAAATTTCATATATTATCTGTCAACTAAAACAATCTTCAAACCAAATTTCATTTATCTTTTGGTTGTGAGCATGATTCCTAAGAATGCAAATATATTGTGAAAAGAATATGCATGCACACCATGTCCAAATTGCTCTTTCATCATCTAATATATCTGTTTTTCTCTGTATAGATTCAATACCTTTGGTGAAGAGCATCATCATCCATATTGAGATTGGGTGGCAGATATATAAAATATATACGGTTTTTGTTCCTCGTTTAAGGATTCCAAATTCTGTTGATTTTTTCGAGTCATTCAATGATCAATTGTGCAAAAGCTTAGTGGAACGAGTTTCTGCTCTTAGGACACGTTTTATTGTTATGGCAGGGCATGAAGCACCATCTATCACAAGAACACAAAGGAGAACTGCTCAACATGGTTACTAACATGGTTACTATTAATTTTTTTTATATTGTTAGTACTAAATTGTTAGTGTAATAACAGTATTTTATAGTTTTTTTTTTCTTTTTCTTTTTCTTTTTCTTTTCATTATCAGCAGGTTAAAGCACATATGTCTTAATCCTATAGTGGACCAACAGTTGAAGCTGAGTGAACATCTAAAGAAATACTGCCAAAAGGTATATCAGAATCTTACCTTATTATGTGTGACATGTAGCATCTATTACACCTAGAGGTGTCAGTTTTGACTCAATGGGTTGGTTCTTGTTGTGTTTGATCTCTAACGGGTCGCAACCTAAACGTGTAAAATAAATAAAGTGTGGGCTAAAAAGGGAACGGATCAAAAGTCTGAGTATGATATTTATGCATAAAATCTTATATAAACTATTCTTTTTAGAAGAAAAATATTTATATAATCATATATAACATGTTGGTCAAGGCTTTAAAAAATCTTGGTGCCTGAGATGTGTGGCAGAAAAAGGCTTCATGATCTAAAGACGTTGCTTCTTGTACATGTGGGTCAAAGTATGTCAGAGTAGGGTTAAGTGGCTCTGAATTTTTTGATATGTGAGCAAAACATTTTATGCTCCTACCACACGCATATAAGCGAGTACTTGAAAAGCCCATCACTGAAATCCAAAAAGCAGGGATATACATGTGTGAAAACCCATTTTATGTTAAAACTGTTCGAAGGTAAGAGTTTAATTATCTTTTTCTTCTTTATACGCATAACATTATTGTATTTATAATTTTGTTTTATGTGTATGTAGTATGATACTATAACAAGCTATGTTGTATAAAGCTTTCGTGATAGAAGTATTCCACTTTTTGTCATATTAAGTGGTGGTGTTTATTTATCTTGCAGATCTATTTAACAGCCTAGACTCTTTAAGGCCACTCTAAACTTGCAAACAACATATGATTACGAACCGCTGATATGAAAAGAACATGGATTAACTTCCTTTTGACTTTAATGGCAACATATTAGGTAATATACACTATTCATTCTTCTAGCTTTTATACATGTTTTATTAATAAAATATTATGTAATTCTCTATTTGGTTATGCTTACAAATATAAATCTTTAGGATCAATGGATTATCTTAGCAGGGTTATATACTAGAAGAAATGTATAATCAAGGGATAATGTATATATAGGCCCCAAATGATTACCAGGTTTCACTAAGCCATGCAAAATATTATAACTATTGTACAAACCATTAAATGTTTACTTGGTTTCATTTATATTAGTTTAAATTGAAAAAAAATAGCTTTCAAATATTTTTTGTCAGTCGATCTGAAGCTTTAACAGAGTTTTAGTAGATTCAGCAATGTTTTTTTAATCATTTTACAACTCTTGATCTTGAAAAAGCTTTAAAGTTATGGGCATTTTTTTTTTTTGACATTTTTCCAGCAAGTTTCTTTTTTTCTTTTTATTTTTTTGGTCATAATTGTCATAAATGAATATAAACTAAGACTTGGGTAATGGGTGGTGTGTAAAGATCTTCTAATATTTAGGTGACCTTGGTGAAACACGATGAAACTTAGACAGCCTATGCTGCTACTAACATGAGGTATACATTTTTTTTTTGTTATATGATGTGATAATACTTGTAAAGTTTTAAAAATGATTGATTTCTTGTGATTGCAGGCTCGTGAAAGGTTGCATCTTTGAAAAAGAGTACACAGAATGAAGTTGTTGCTGAATTAGAGGAGGTATAGTCATTAGTATTTCATGTTTTGCATTTTACGTATTGCAGCTTATTTATACTCCTTTTTTTAGGAACAGCAAAATGCAAAATCTGCATTGAAAGGAGCAGATTCAATCTAGTATGTCTAGTTAATATGCTATCCTTTCTATATGTATACTGCCATATATTGTTTCTTACCGTGACAGCAGGTATTTAACTCAGTAAGAATGTACTTGAATTTTTACTTACCCATTTTATCATTAGTTTCAATGTTCATGTTTTTCTAGTTTATCAATCTTTTTGTTGTTTTCTTTAGTCAGATAGCAAAGAGGCATTTAACTCAGAGGATTGAGAACTTCCCTGTTGGTTTGACCCGTTGGGTAACCCAGCTGACCTGTAATTCATCTACTTGTCCCTGTAGATATGTTGAATTCCAAGAATCTTTATCAGGTGTATTATGTACCTAAAGTTTACTTTTATTTATGTAATTTCCAGGTGCACCCACAGGGTATATTAACATGCAGGACAGACTACGACTCATGTTCAGGTAATTGTAATATATATGACTTGCTAAACTGTAATACATGCCTCCAGTTTCAAAACACGCTCGAAGTAGTAGTCACAAACCAATAGAACATATAATCCAATAGAAATTACATCTATCCACCTATGTTACAAAGATATCATCAAAATATGTATGTGGTTTTCTTTTCTGTACACCAAATCTGACCAGAGACATGTTGAATGATGGAAGCAACAATATGCTAAAATCTATGTCACATTTCTTATTATTCTAACTAGAAATTGAAAAAGGTCGAAATTGTGTACTCTATATAGAAATATGCTAATCAATTCATGCACTTGTGAATGTCCATTTGGTAAATGACTATTTAGGTTGGTGCTTTTTGTTAAATTTCATTGTGCTTAACAGATTTTGGGTATGAGAAGTTAAAGTTGGAAGGGCTGATGCTAAGAATGCTTGTGGAAGGGACATATATGTTGTAAGAATGCTAAGGAAAATGATAGTGTTAGATTTGTTATTATAGGTTATTCGCCTACCGGATCCAATTGTAAATTAATGTTAACTTTGTAATGTTTGCTCTATATATGAAATGTATAATTTTACTACAAGTGTATTTTATTTTGTATTATGAGGTTAATTGTTATTAATGGGGAAATTAGTGATTTTACAAACAAATAATTTTTTTAATTTTTTTTAAAAAACAATGACGCGCAAAAAAGCGTGTCATAAGAAGATTTATGACGGGGGCTTCCTTGACGCTTATTTTATGACACAAATTTATGACACTTATTTGCGCGTCATCGTTCGCGCGTCAAGAACGGGATGACGCGCATTTTGCGCGTCAAGAAGATTCTTGACCCTACCTTCCTTGACGCTTTTTTGCGCGTCATCTGGGCCCTTTCTTGACGCGCAAAAAGCGTCAAGAAAGCCCTTTTTTGTAGTAGTGGAAGATAACCAGAAATGTTTGATTAAAGTGGAGAATGTGTGCTACAATGAAGAACAGTTTATTTAAGAGCGAAAAAGCTCCGGATCGATTGCTCTTTGTAATTTACAAGTGGGTCAACCCGCGCTTCGCCGCGGAGTTGACCCGTTGGCATTTCCTCTTAATTCTGTGCTTTGCAAATCCAAAAAGATTTCTAGTTGATTTGTGATCAAGATATTGTAAATTCTTCAAACAATACATTCTGATATGTATTTTTTTAGTTCCCGAACACCATATATATATATATTGTCGTTTCCCCAACAACAATTGTTGAAGATTAAGCAATAAGAATATGAAACAACGATCACAATTGTGAAATATTCCATTTAATTCCCTAATATTCTTACCCGTACTGTGATCGCAATGTACTCAAACTCACCAATGCTACCTGCATCATGAGCTAAAAAAACACAATTACCTGGATTAATCACTTAATCTAGCGACAAAAATAATTCAAAAGTTATAAAATAATGAAGCTAAAGTGGAAAACCATGTGTTTGCATAACCATTTAATGGAATTCAATCTTTAATGGAACGAATAGAGATGCAAAGACATTGATAAACAAAACTGTTGGAACTGTTTTGATTTTTAGAGGGTTAAGGCATGTCAAAACTTATCATGGTTTTAAAATCTTAACCTGACCATGTTGTTTGTAAAATTTAGCATAACAATACCACTAATATGTGCTCGATTAATTTACCAAAACAATTGGGATTAGGCGAAAGGCTATATGCTATCTTTCAAGTGGATTTAAGACCACTAACGGGTCGGTTTTTACCATCTAAACAGAAGAAAAAGTTCTTAATCCTTAAGGTGTAATTGGGTTGAGCACATGCCTTGTTTTGGGTTGGTTTTACATTATCCTTATCGATCTCACCATCTGCAAATCATCCAGCATACATATCAGATTACAAATGACAATTATATATGGGTAAATATGGAATGAGCATCCAAAAAATTACAACACAAAACCAAAAATCAAACTATTAAAACCCTCAACTAACCGGTTTCGAGGATAGAAGCACGAAATGGTATCTCATGTACCTAATAAAGATCAAATTCATGAATAACAATCTGATACCTAATAACCTGCAACAGAAATGTATCAAATAAATCAGTTTGTACACATCAAAATAGTATCTCATGTACACATCAACTGATGGTTAGATCCAATGAACTTACCGAGAAAAGACGCATTGAAAATGCTATATTCCGATTCTGTGAGGATATCTATTTGTCCAGGGACCACCATTAACAACATCAATGATTCCTTTGGGTACATCAATATCTAAACATAAGAAACAAAAAAATGAAAACAACTATATATGTCCTAAATCCACACCTGCAACAGTGGTGAATAGTGATCAAATTGAAGAACCATGCAACTCAATTCTTAAAAAGCTTGAGATTATAACGTTTAATCATCAAAGGAAAAACTCTCTATTTATATAACAGTTGAAAATTTTGATTTAATTATTTATGGAAGATTGAACTTAGCTGATGCCAAAGCCACCATTTTTTAACCCAGCTTTCATAAAACCAAAAACCCATTCATTTTTGTTATAATGAAGATCACAAAAAAAAAATTTACAATATATGGTGTACATTTTCTTCAGTAAAAACCACTGTATATCCTGGTAAGATTTCGAAACACAAAAGGTGCTTATCATGTTTGTGATAAAGAGAAGAGCATGTACTATATCAGATATATAAAAAGATGCTCCCTAACCAAATCTATATCATGTTTGTGTTAATGTCTTTACCTTGCATTTGCATTTCTTTTTTGGTGAGATCAAAAACATGATTTCCTGATTTCAGATTGAAACCACATAATCCTGCTCTTAGTTGTCCCATATTTTGAAAAACTTTAAATTTAGAATTGATTTTGTCAATGAGTTGAAATTCATAAGCTGATTTCCCCCCATTTATCCTTACACATTGTTGTGCAAATGTAAAACACAAAATGAAAAAGAACACATACCAAATTAAGTTCTTCGTTTGAAAGGAACACTTGACGGGAGAAAAATCCGGCCACAGAAGCAAGATACCATATAACAATCTGGGACAATGTTCACCGCCAATAGAATGTCCACTGCCTTGAAGCTGTATATGATCATACATACATGACAAATAAAGAAAGTCAAGCGTAAAATAATTTGGATAGCAAGATGCATAAACCACAAAATGAGAAGAAATAATCAATTCATAGTGCAAAGTTAAGCAGCTAGTGCATAAAAGAAAGATTATGGTGCAGGAAAGACACCGTAAATTTCATAGATAAAAGAGACAACATGTTGATGTAGCTTGAGTGTTTTTGAAGTAATGGGCATACATAAAAACTAAGCAGCTCATATTTTGTGGGTTGTACATATGCATAAATCTTCAATTTTGAACAAACCTAAATTCAAACTTTGCGATTACGATCTCAAAGTGACACTATACTTGCTTCATATGTGATTTAAAATTGCAAACCCATTTTCACTTTTACAAAGTCTAACATTTCTATTCAGTAAAATAGACCATATCTATTTAGAGTTTCAAATTAGCATCTAAATTTGACTTTATAAAAGTCAATATTCTGATCACTTGTTACGACTTCAAAATGTGCTTCGTTATGGCGTTTTTACATGTCACATGACTATGTATATTGTCGATGTATTGTGCGGTGTGTAGTGTTGAAGAGAGGTTTTCAAAAGCAAGAGAACCTGAAAAACCTACCCATAAATAATAATCAGACCTAAATAATAATAAGGCTAGTCCCAAATACAATAGTAATGCACATGCTTGATTGCATACCTGGTAAAAAAGATATGAACAAAAAAAAAAGAACTTTAAGACGCTCCACCTAGAACAAAATCATATGCATATGATTTCGTTACTCCCTACCTAAAACAAAATAATCTGAAGCTCAATTGATATAGTTCAAACTATCTGTTAATAATAACTGATGCGCTTTTTCAACAACAATTACTTATTTCTTTTAGTAAAATTAAGGATATTTCGGACTAAAATTACATTCTGGGAGACTTTTTCAGAAATGAAAACCTCGTTCCAACTTCCAATGAAATATGTTAAATTTATTTTATCCAACTTGAGTGCATAACATATCATCTTTAGTATTTGGAGTATTATATTTTTCTTCCAAATGCATATGCACATTTTCATAGGCCTATGGTTAAATAGCAGAAACAACACTTTGCCTCAAAAGGTTTCATTATTTAGGAAACCACATGCTATGATTCTTTAATAGGAGAAAAACTTACCAAATTGTTCTCACAGCTGTCAATTGTTCTCACCTCCTACGTAAAACCAGAGTTGGGGGCTCACGGAAAACCTATATCAGACCTCTTTATTAATAACTTATAGCTCCCAATAAACCACTATCCTGAATCAAAATAATCAAGATCATTGCAGACAATCAGAATTATTGATGAAGAAATTAGGAAAAAGATCAATTTCAAAATACCTACCTCAAATGAAATGGGTCGTAATAGCAAGAACTTGAACATATAGTGACTGCTGTATTAGAAAGCAAAATACCTACCACAAATGAAATGGGTCGAAATAGCAAGAACTTAAAAACATAGTCTTGAGGAAAACAAATCATCTTAACCTTTGCTTTTGGTAGTGGCAATGGTAGAGGATGGGCGATTCCAACACCAACAGATCCATCAACACTATTGCAGTTCTAGAACTGTAAGGAAGTGGATTTTAGGGATTTTGGAATTACCAAGCAAAAACAAAAAAGAGAGACGCTAGCTTGCCTTCAATCTGGCATAGTGGAGGTTTTGATTAATCACTGCCTCAAGAAGGGCCAAGAAGAACATTTACATGAAGAGCGAAAATGTGATTTTCGGCCTTCTGTTTCTACAATCACAACATTCAAACAATTAATATTAATATGATAAAAAAATTTAGGTACTACATCAGTTTTTGAGTTCTGTAACTTGCAAAAAAAATTACCAAAGACAAACACCAATTAGATCACGATGATGATACAACAATAGGCTTTAAGATTACATACAAAAGAGTGGAAGGCAGCGACGATGTTGGACGGACCATGTGTTCTTTGTCTTTTGTGTTGTGGCTGTTAGTTATTTGTCTTCAATTTGCTTCTGAATTCAATTTCATATCTACGGTTATCACAAAAATTTGTCAGTATATTTCTATTTTCTTCCTGTGCCTTTAATCATCATCATTCTAACTATTAACATAAACTAAAACCACATCACACTTAATGATTAAAGAGAAACAAATCAACTGTCCAAACCTTAATAGAATCTGTCCCAACTGGTTGAAACAAAATAAAAGGGAATTTATAATATAACACTAAATCACTAATAACACAATAAAAATACCAAATACACACTTAATGATTATAAAGAGAAAAAAAATGCAAACCACAATACCTTGATGAAGCCTGTATCAAATGTGAGAAACCAAAGAATGTGAATAAATTAATAGAAACAACCACAATGATAAAAAAAATTAACACAAAAATTAGAGGCATTTGCACAAACTGTTGATACGCACGAAAATCGTCCATCGATAATGCCTGTAAACTAACAACAAATAAAAACATTTCAACAAAAAATGAATTCAGGATTAGCATGTTTAAGAACGGCATAAATTTGGAAGAAAAATCAACTCACCAGTGTAAACGATGGAGACGAACGGTTGCTGTCATGTAAAACTGATTCGAAAGATTTTAGCCTATGACGTGAACGATCCGACGTCCTTGGTTATTCACCTTCGAAACCAATTAGCCAAGACCAAAACATATGAGATAAACCCTAGGTCAGAAACAGTTACAGATCTACGAAGCAAGAGCGGATCTGAGACCCTAGGTCAAAAACACTTACAGATCTACGAAGCAAGAGTGGAACAACCGGGATCTGAGAGCGTAAACAGTGATTTCGTAGGCAGCGGTGATGTCTTGGTTTTGGTTTGAAGGCAGCGACTATAAGCAGCAGAATCTTGATGAGAGAAGACAATGGTTGAGCAAAAGATTCAACCAAACTCTGACCTTTGATAGATGTATACTCCACCCTTATTTCCATGGATGCAAACACCATCGTCGCTTCGACGCCATAGGCAGAGCAACGACCGCAACCAAACACCGTCGTCGCTTCATGAACTCCACCGACGGGAAACAGGGGCGGAGAGAAAGAGCAGAGAGAGAATAGAGAGGAAGGAATTAGATGGAAATGAGAGAAATGGCGTGTAAAAGAGAATAAAGCAAAGGGGGTGAGGTACTTGTACCATATTGTTGCATTAATTGGGAAGGCATGGAGGCCACTAAAAATCCGGTTGAATTTGATTCAAAGAAAGCAAGTGGGACCAAAGAAAAATTGTTGAAATGCAAGGGGCCCACAATCAACCTATCTTCATTTCTCTTTGCGCTGAGTGTAGCTTGTACACCAAGTTTAAAAAGTGGTACCATGTAATGTATGCATTATTGGATTGTACATTATGTTGTGGAATTGGTACCATAAGTTGTGTTTTGTTATTATAGGATAATTTGATTTGGGATTTAGGGTTTACTGTTAAGATATGTTGTTTTGAATGACATTATGTGGTTGATTAGGTTTTCAAAACTCATTATTTCTATTTTGATTAGGGCGATTTTAGATTCTTATTACTTGAAGGTTTAGGGGTTTTACAAAAAATCAAAATCAAGACACCGTAAGAAGCAACATGTAGCTACAAAACTGAAAAGTTTATTTTTTAATTTTTAAATCGGTGGTATGTGAGAATGTGCCATCCATTTTAGAAAATAAGTCATCACTCATTAGTTTGGTTTTGAAATGTATTAATTTTGCTATCTTCAATGGAAGTAGCATAATAATAATATTTATATGTAACACACACATCATCTGCTTTAGCCAAACTAAAGAGGATTCTAATTTTAGTTTGATTAGCTTTCAATACCCACAACCCATTTCAGCCTGAATGCAAACCCTGAGTAGACAAAGAGTTTCACCCGGTTATATTTTACGTATGAATTTCATTCCTCTATTTATCTGTTTCTTTTAATATTATCGTCCATTGAATTTGGCATTGTGGCGAATGGTATTCTTGCTACTCCATATAATGGGTGTTTGTTTGCTACAGAATTGGACGTAGTGACGGATCTAGACTTAAAGTTCAGGAGTAATGTTCAACAGAAAAATCGTATTAATACTTAGATGATGGTATTACTGAATTTGTATTATTCATTTGTTCTTGCATGTTGATGCTTCTATGAAAGATTTGAGTGAAACCTTGATCAATTTGAATCTTTCACCTGTCACGTGAAACCCGCAGGTGGTTAGTCAGGATCCTGGGATTTTCAATTTCAATAGATTTTACAAACCAAGTGAATAATAAACATAACTTAAATATTAATTCCATTGAGCTTTAATAAATAAAACATCTCATAAGTTATGAAAGTGGATTTCCATTTTTACTTCATTTTAACTAAAGGTAAATATAAAATTCCCTCAATTTCCTTTATGCAGATGGGTAGAATACATTTGTATATGTGGGTGAGTGGGTCTTGTCTATGCTTCACATTTGATATTAATCCTAATCTTTTTTGTAACAATGAACGTTGCGATTCATGAAATTTAAATTCATTAATTTTAATTGAGGAGTCATCACATTCACAGTTGGTACTTTAAGAATCCTATCATCTCTTCTGTTTCTACCAACTAAAGTGGGATTAAGTTTATCATCATAATGGCCTGAATTTTAAAGATGATATTAATTGATCAAGTATGATAAATTGATAATATTCTATTTATATAGTTGCTTATTTTTGTAGATGGTTAAATTGTTCTCTAAAAATATAAAACTATAGACGATCTGATAATGAAAATGAAGATTTTTGCTTCATTTTGTTTCCGGGACCATAGCACGGTAATGCGTGCCAACCGACCACTTTTATCTATATATAACTAGTTTTTAAACATGTGCATCACACGGCTGTATTTTTTAAAAAATGGAAAAGTCAAAATTAAAATGTACTAAAGTAGAATGAATTTCATAACTTGAATTAAAATTAAGAAAGAAACTGAGTAAAAGTTATAAATAAAGCCTACAAATTTAAAAATACAGATTTATAAACTACATTTAATGTCTGGTTCGTCACGTTGTCATCTTCATCCAATATCAAAAGTTCAAGTCCATCACTGCTCTTCACTCTTGACAATGCTACGTAAAGTTGTCCATGACTGAAACATAATTTTTTTAGATACAAACCAATTTTTTAGAGTGACTAACCCTGACTTTTATTAATGGTTATTCCCAAGCATACCGCAATTGGATACCGTCTTCTTTTGAATTTGAACGGTATTTTTTTATCTGAAGAAGACATAGAAATCCTTGGAATAAATGTACGATGGCCGACATTATTTCTAGATATTACCTCAGCTTCTATGACACGCTTTCCAAGATACACAATCTTGAGTCAAGTGTCGTTACGAAGACCGTTCTTTTGATTAATTTCGTAGTAGCATGACAAGCACACCGACTTTTAAAAGCAATCGATGACTGGGCAGACCGGAAAATTGTAAACCATTAAGAAGGTTCGTTAATATTTTGATCAACGGTTTCTTGAACATCCTCACTTTGGCATAGAGAATTAGAACTCAAGTATTCTCTTTCTTCGCTTGGAAGGATTGACAATAAACTGTTATTGATATCATAAACAATCTCATTAGTAGGTGCTACTATCACTTTTTCCTTCCAAAAAGATGGATCTTTGTAATTTTCAATAATAGAGGATATACGAAACCAGTAAGTTCTTGGAAAGGATTTGCTGAATCTTTGATAAGGAGATCGTACGGAATATCAATAATGGCATGACCATCATTTTCACCGACAAGCTTATCTTCTTCCAATTGTAACAGCCATTCAGCAAATGTCCTAATACTTTCAACATCACTTGATTGACCTCCAGAAGTAACTCGCATGTTTTCTGTTAATTTTAAGACTTTGCATTTACTCCAAATGTATGAAGAACTAAATGAAGAATTGAGAATATCTTCATCAGTTCCTCTAGGTATGATAGGTAGAATATGTCTAAAATCACCTCCAAAAACAACTCTACCTTCGAAAAAAGATTCATTGTTTAAAGATTTTCCATCGTATAGTAAGTCGTTTAATCTTCTATCAAGTGCTTTAAAACAATGTTTATTGGTCATCGGAGCCTCATCCCATATAATCAATGTTGTTTTGTTATAAGTTTGTTACATCACTGTTTGGCTTCAAACAACATATGGAATTTTCCGTGATATGTATAGGTATTCGGAATCTCGAATGTGTTGTCCTACCTCCGGGTAGCAAGAGAGATGCAATACCGCTTGAAGCAATGTTTAAGACAATTTGGCCTATCGATCTTATTGAAGCGGCCGGATAAGGTGTTTCACATGAATGTTTTGCCTATTACACCATATCCATATACGAAGAAAACACCTCCGTTTTTGTTATCAACGGCCTTCATAATTTCATTGTACATAGTTCTTTGTTCATCAAACAACTTGACAAAAAAGACTATGATATTGTTGAGCCATACTATCTTTGTCATATGAACGTTCTTCACTTATCATAAGGTTATTTGACAACAGTATAGAAGCATTATCTGGCATGATGAGTGGACGTTGTATTACTTGATGAAGGTGTGAAACAAATAGATTTAATATGAACAGCAAATGTAAAATGATCTTCAAAGATGATTATATTAAATAAAATGAAAATGTTAAGTAGGTATTAAATAATTAGATTGTCGTTGTTAAAAAAAATAAGAGAATTATATTACCATTTTCGATATTCGGATTGTAGAAGATTGAGCGGGGTTTAAAGAACATCCTAAAGAGTTTTAATTGGGAATATATGAATTCTATAAGTATGGTATAAATTAGACGGAAAACTTATTAGATTAATTATAGTAACAAATTGTAAACGTAAAAAAATTAGGTAAAAGATAACGAATACTAACCATCTGAAATGCAACATGACGAATTACGAATATTATGGTTAGAATTAATGTGATTCAATATTCCTCCGTTTTGTAGCTCGTGGCATAACTTTGTCATTATTTTCTTTTGCCGTAGAAATATTATGTGTAACAACTAAAAAAAATATTTCTATTAATATAAGCAATTTTAATATAACAGATTAGGGAATTTTATTATGCTGTTTTTTTATTTTCTAGTAGAAATAGAATGTGTAACAACTAAAAGAATAATTATGCCATTTGTTTATAAAACTTATACTACCCATTTAAAATCATAAACTTTAGCAAAAATGATAAGCAAACCATCTGATCACTCTCTGTGGAATTGTGATGTTCATTGATGATGTCAACATATTGTTTGAAGTCACACTAGAAACTGTAAGATTATGATATAGTATTAGATTAAAGAGGTGTTGTAATATATATATATATATAGAGGAAGGGTAAAATGAAAACCATGTTGAGTTGGGAAAACTTTACAAACTCAATATGGACCATTGATCTACACCATCCTATGGTTGAGATTTAATCTCTCATTTTTTATTTATTTTAATTAAATGAAAGCTTTATTTTAATGGTAAAAGGGCAATTTAGGTATTAAATTTGTGTGCAATTTTCAATACTTGTACAAATCTGACATGCACAACATCATAAAGCCACCATTTCTTTTTCCAAGATCAAACCAATCTCAACCCTTACTTATTCAAAATTTCACCAGACTATTCAAATCTTTCCTTTCTCCTTCTCTTCCCCATTTTTAATTTTCAACTTTCATCCTCATTTCCAATCCCCTCTCCCCAGATCTGATAAACTCACCATCGCCACCTACCACCACCTCCATCCACAAATCCATCTATAGATTGAAAACGGTTAAAGAGTCAAAAAAAATCCCGCCACAGATCCATCAGCAGAGGAGGAGAGATATTGATTATTGTCTTTAGATTTGAGAAGAAGGCGTTTAAAAATCCCAGATCGCCATGAAGAACTCGATCTCATTCACCTCCTTCGTCGCTCCTCCCCACAACCACCATCGTTCGATGAGGCGGAGACGGAGTCATCGTCGGATGTTCCTTCGCGGAGACAGAGTCACCGTCGAGATCTGAATCGAAAACTCAAAATCAAAGGTACTTGTTCCTCTACTCACCATCTTAGGGTTTCAAAATTTATGGATGAAGGCTGTAACCTGATCTTTTTTCTGACCAGCTTTCAGACTAAAATCCTAAAGTTCTTTAGATCTGGGAAAATAAAAAATTATATATGAAAGATAAATGCTTCAGATCTAAGTATACTTGATTGAAAAAGAAGATTTAAATCTTAAACTCAAATTTTGTTTGTAAGTGTTGTTATTAAAAAATCAATTCTTAATTTCCATTTAATTTGGTTTCTAAGTATTTAAACCGTGAATTTAAAACGCTGCATTAGTGTGATTAGTAGATCTTTATATGTGAAAATTACATATGTAAGAGTAGCTAATATGTATCATTCCATTTGATATTTTTGTCTTTGTGATGTTTTTCTAAGCAATCTACAGATGTAAATTTACATTTTACATATGTATCATTCCCTTGGATATTTTTGTTTAGTTTAATGTTACATGCTTGTTACATATGTTTTTTTGTTCATGTTACGTGTGTAAATGTGCACATGTATGATTCCGTTGGATTTTGTATAGGAAGTTGTCTCTATGATGTCTGTTTAATTATGTTACGTATGTGAATTTACGTATGTGTTGTTCAATAATATAAATATACATATGTATTATAAATTAATTAACTAATCTAATAACATAAAGTACCAATTATTTAGAAATTTTAATTAGTTATTATAGTTAATATGTAAGATGACACAAAATGTTTAGTTAATATTTAACGAATTTACATATGTAATGTTTACATATGTAACATGCTACATCTCGTTATCTATCTAAATTTATATATGTAAAGGTATTTATGTAATGTTTTACGAGTATTAACTGATTAACATGTTTTTTATAGGTCAAAAGATTTTTTATGCCAAAGATGAAGATGGTTATCAAGAACGGAATCATAATTAGGTTTTATACATATTTTTAGCTTTGTTATAGTTTTTGATCATTTTTTAAATATGTTTTTAGTTCGTATGATAATTAAGTAACGTTTATTGTTGATTGCAATTGTTTCTTATAAATTAATAAAATTATATTTTTTTGTTACACATGTTTTAATGATTTAGATATGTAACACGCAGTAACACATTACATATGTTCCATGTAGAAAAAGAATATAACTATACCACTAATAATACATTTTAGAGAAATAATATACGAGGCATTTAATTACTGACTCTTTTTTTTAAACAATAATGTTATATATGTAACTATACCAGTGGAGAAAAAAAAAACCCACCAATAAAATACATTTTATAGAAATAAGAAAAATATCATATCTAAACAATGACGTTACATATGCAACTATATGTTAATTTACTTACGTAATGATGTTACATATGTAAATTTACATACGTAATATGTTACATCTCATTTATCTATATATATAAATTTACTTATGTAACACGCTGAGAAAATACATTTTATTTGAATTTTATGAGCTATAAATGTTACGTAAATAAATTTAAACATTTTTTAATTGTATTTAATTCGATAATCGACAAGTTTGATAAAACCTTAATATTTTTTGATGTTACATATGTAAATTTACCTATATACTTATGGTAATTCTTGTCAGAATTTTTAACGATCTTACATATGTAAACTACTACATCTCGTTATCTATCTAAATTTACATATGTAAATTTACATACGTAACATGCGTTGCTCACAAAATTTTAACAATGTGTTTTCTAGGCATGTTACATATGTAAATTTACCTATATACTTATTTTAAATATTGTCAAAAATTTTAACGACGCAATCTAGTTGGGAAAACTCTCAAAACCCATCCAAGGGCCTAGAATCAACCACATCATCCAATTCCATTATACCCATAAGGGCTTTTTAGACATTTCATGCTATATAAAAGTAAAAGACAAATTTTTTTCTCTGGCACAAGATCGATCAGAAGAAAAGGGGATTGTACATTTCTTTTCTATCAACTTTGTACTATATTACTTTTTCAATTGTTTCCTCTTTTCCAATGCATCTTTTACATTTGCTTGAAAATCTATTTGTGTAAGAAAAGTAATCGTGGTTACAGAATATGAACCATTTAATTTAGAAAAAACGAATGTATTATTAGAGTGACATGAATCTCAATTATTTGTTCGCAAAAGCATAAAAATGAAAACAGGTAACTATTAAATAAAATTAAATAGTAGTTCAAAAATTAGCAGTAACATGAAATTTCATTCAATGAAAACATGTAACTATCAAAATTCATTTAATGAAATTAAATGAATAGGGAAAAAAAATGAAAACATGGAACTATTAATATTTTTAAATTACGACTGGATGTGTCTACATGTTCCAGATATGTTCATGCATTAAAATTTGATGTTTACATATGTAACGATTTTGTGTCATAGGTAAACATGAAAAAAATACATCCAACATAATAAATACTAATTGTTATTTATGAATTGTGCTTTCATATATGTAGTACTAATGTTTACATATGTAAGAAAACTTTACATATGTACCAATTCACAAACCAAAAACTGTTGTTCTAAACTGATAATAATTAGCCAACAAAGCTAAAAAAACATAAAAGCTAATTATGCTTCCATTCATGATAGCTATCTTCATCTTTGACATAAAAATCTTTTAACCTACAAAAAAACAAGCTCATCATTTAATACTCGTAAAAATTACATAAGTACATTTACACATTTAAAATGAGTGGAACATAAGTAAACTTATATATGTAACATTAGATATTATATTTAAAAGTTCGAAAAATATATTTTTATAATTGAATCAACTAAACTAGTTTTAAACAAAATAGATTAAAGAAAATTAATAATCAACTAAAATACTTTTTTAACATGTTTTCATCGTTAAAAATTCTAACAAGATCTACCATAAATACATAGGTTTATTTACATATGAAACATAATGAGATGTAACATGTAACATAGGTAGAATTACATATATAACATCTTAAATTTACATAGGTAATGAGATGAAACATAACAAGATTTACCATAAGTACATAGGTAAATTTACATATGTAACTTCTTTAGCATGTTACTTATGTTACACAAGTAAACTTACATATGTTATACCACCATATCCTCCCCTCAAAATGTTTAATCACATTAGTTCAAGCATTAACATACACAAAATTTACATATGGAGGAGTTTACATATGTAAATTAAATAGATAAATGAGATGTACCATATTACGTAAGTGAATTAACATATGTAACGTCTTTTTACATATGTAAATTTACATATGTTAAGTAAAAAAACTTACATATGTAACATCATTTTCAAAGGTCTCAATGGATTAAAAATATAGAACTCATAGTGAAGTAATAATTTTAATAAAGAGTTTACATATGTAACATCTAATATAAATTTTTTAGTTGTTGGTTGAAAATGCCAAATAAATTAATTCATAGTTGAAACTATAAGGGAGTAACATATATAAATGCATGGATAACTACATAGGTAAATTTAAATAGAAGGGAGCTCTTGATATAGCTCTTATACAAAGACATAAAAAACTACACAATTAACAAAAAAAAGTCATTTTAAAATAAAAGGAAATCATATGGAACGTCGTTACATAAGTAAATGTTACATATGCAACAATCATTGTTTAGCCACATATGTAACGCATTTTGTTAAAATTTTATGAGCTAGGCATGTTACGTAAGTAAATTTACATGTGTAACTTGCCTAGAAACACATTGTGTTAAAAAAAAAATTACATATGTAACATGCCTAGAAAACACATTGTGTTAAAAATTTATGAGCTACGCATGGTTACGTAAGTAAAATTACATATGTAACATCGTTAAAAATTCTGACATACACAACTTTACATATGGAGGACAAGTTTACAGAGTTAAATTTCATATGTTAAACCACCATATCCTCCCCTCAAAATGTTTAATCGCATTAGTTCAAGCATTAACATACACAACTTTACATATGGAGGACAAGTTTACATATGTAAATTAAATAGATAAATGAGATTTAACATATTATGTAAGTGAATTAACATATGTAATGTCTTTTTACATATGTAAATTTACACATGTTAAGTAAGTAGATTTACATACGTAACATGACTAAAAAAGCATATTAAACTACACAGAGATATCCAAGGGAAAATATATATCTAAATATACATACATAACATGATTATTGGCAAATTACTTTGAGGGCACAAATTACATCAACATTAACATGAGATACTTCATCATTTATCTCATTGATAAATACAAAAATTAATATTTTGTCTTATTGACACTAGGTAAAAGATCATAAATCTCTTTTGGGAATAATAAATACAAATTCATATTTTGACTTACTACATACTTTCAATATCAAATCAAGGCAAAAAAAAAAGGAAACTAAACTTTTAAATATATAAAAAAAACATGTTACCATCATGGAGAAATCTAGCCCACTCGACGATTACATAAAACTTACAGATCTGATCTGCTCAGATCTGAAAAATAGGGGCAAGGGTACCTGAAAATGGATTAATCTAGCTCACTTCACAATGGTGTCTTTATTGATTTCAGTTTAGCAATCATTCTGGTGATGACTCAATCGACTTTATTCAAATATACATGCTTGCAATCGAAGGGGATGAAACTTCCAAGAAGAACTCATCCATGGAGGAAGCTTAGAATTTTATGGGGGGTTTGAGATATGTAAGAAATGAAAGAGAGAGAGAGAGAGAGACATCGTAGGTTGTAGCATAATGGGTAATGATGGTGGCGGAGTCGGTAATGGTGGTGGCGGAGGTGGTAATGGTGGTGGTGGGGGTGGTAATGGTGGAGGTGGAAAGTGATGGTGGAGAGAGGAAAGTGAGGTTTGAAATGGTGGATAGATAGATGGTGGTTGGAAGTAAGGTTGAAGATGAAAGGGATGTTCTTGGAAAGAGAATGATATGATGTTATTGGGATGTGAAATTTACTTGTGCCCATAATACCCTTTTCTACTAAAAGACAAAGGCAAATGAGTAATTAAATTAAAAGAAAAATCTAGAAAAAAGGATAACCATTAGATGAACATGATCAATGGTCTACAATTGGTTTTTAAAGTTTTCCCAACTCAAGTGAGTTTTCATTCTACCCTTCCTCTATATATATATATATATAGAATTTAAAATAACTATGTATTAGGTTTCGTATGAAGACGCTTAAGTTTTTAGAAAAGATGCATTGGAAAAGACAACTTTTAGTATATTAAGAATTAAGTACAAGGTTGCAGAAAGTTGAGTGTACTATAGCAGAAAGCAAGAAATGACAACATGGGGGAAAATCTTCTTCTTTTCAATTGCCCATATTGCCCTTGTTAAGAGATTGTCAACAGCCAACGTGGAGTAATAATAGCCCTTAGATGGGTTTTTAAAGTTTTCCCAACTGGATTGGGTTTTCACACTAACCATCCCCTATATATATATATATATATATATATATATATATATATATATATATATATATATATATACACACACACATAAAGGAATAATCAAATAAAAACAAGATGTTATTGCGAAAACAAGAAAATAAATATTAAACCTCAATAACTTCTTCATACGTTAATATTTAAAAAAAATTGCACAAAAAATCTTAAAATTATGTCCTCTTAAATTCTGGAAAAAAGAAATTAAACAATTAATATTTCGTGATTTTTTTTATAATTGCACATGTGCAATAATAACTATTAATTATATTACACATGTGCAAATTTAAAAAATAATGTTACTTTTTTATTTTATTTTTTCCAGAGTTAAAGATAACATAATTATAAGATTTATGGTGCAATTTTTTTATCAAAAATATTAACGTATGAAAAAGTTACAGAGGTTTTAATATTACATGTGCAATAATAATTTCTTATTACACATGTTCAATAATAAAAAAATAAAAAAACGTTGCATTTTTTTTAATTTTCCTCGGAATTAAAGATAACAGAACTATGATTTATGGTGTAATTTTTTTTATAAAAATTATAACGTATAAAAAAATTATAGATGTTTTAATATTATTGCACATGTGCAATAATAATAATAAAAAAATTATTGCACATATGCAATAATAAAAAATAAAAAACTTGATTTTTTCTTTAATTTTGTCCAGAACTAAAGATAAAATAATTCAAAGGATTTTGGTGTAATTTTTTTTAAAAAAATATTAACGTATGAAAAAGTTATAGATATTTTAATATTTGTTTTCATATTTTCGCAATAAAAGTTATTTTCATAGGATCTTATATTAATAGAATTACTAGAAAGGGGACTTTGATTACTAAGGTAGCGTTTGGTATGGAGGAAATGAGGGTGGAATGAAATGAGTCATTACGTTGGAATAAAAAATGACATGTTTGGTATCACATAGGAATGGAATGGACCACTACATAAGGAATGTGGTATTGTGGTTCATTTCATTTATAAAGATTTTCATTCCTTAGGGTAAAAGTAATGGTTTCCCCACACCCCCATTTCCCCACTCCATTTTTGGTGCCACCTCATCATTCCCCACCCTTCCCATTTTTCCCCAATTTGTGGATTATGGTTTCCCCACACCCCCATTTTCCCAAACACTTTTTTATAATAAAATATTTAAAATAAAATACTAATAAAAACAAAAAAAATTTATAAATAAAAATTAAATCCTAACATTACAAATAAAAAAACTCCTAAAATTACTTATTTAATCCTAAAATTACTTAATAAATCCTAAAATTACAAATTAAAAAAAAAAACCTACATATAACACCCGAAGAGTTTGGCTCGAATTTTTTGAGCGAGGGTTTTAGCCTCCTCGCTTGGGTCGCGTTCAACCCTATCGAGGTCACCACACATTTGCTCGCGTTCCATTAGTTCGAGTTGTTTCTGTCGTTGTTCTCGAGCTTGTCGTTGAAGTTCGATCTTTTCCCGTTGATACTCGTTAAACGTTTGAAATTCAGAATGGTAAGCTCCATTCGAAGACGCTTTTCCTTTTCCTTTTGCTTTTTCTTTTGCTAAGCATTTAGCTTTTTTGATACCCATTGGAAGTGGTTGTTCGGTTGGGCTATTGGGAGACGTTCCACCTCCACCGAGGTTGAGATCGAAAGGAACGGATTGGGCTTGCGATGGACTATGGGTGTTGAAGCTCCGATTTGAATCGGATGTTCTGCTTCTTTTAGAAGCACCTTGGTCATGACTATTGCAACCGTCGTCCACCGCATTTGCCCCTAGTTATTTTTGAGAAACTTTCACCACATCCCAAACCTCCAACTTGTCGAAAGCGCCCCTGTTTTCTAGTTTGAATCGATGATGGGTTACCTTCATAATTTCTTCTTCACATTGCCCACTCTTTCGATTACCCAAAATGTGAATGTAGGTGTTGTTGAACTTGGTGACCTTCCTGTTCAAGTCGCCCCACTTCGAGTAAATTTGATGCTTTGTGCGAACAAAGCTTTTTAGATCGTCGAAGTTGGGGGTAGGATAATTTAACAAATTGTGCCACCTTAAGGTAACTGTGTTCCAAAACGATTCCCTACTTTGGGCATCTCCTAAATTAAGAAAGGAAAAAAAACTTGTTAGTAAACTTTAAAAAATGTTAGTAGTTTTTTTTTTTTTTAAACAAGTTAAAAATTTATATTTTACCCGTAATCGAACTCTCCGAGACATCGATCCAACATCTCGCCAACGCCACTTCTTCTTGAACCGCCCAAGGAACAGGAGCCCTTTTAGAACCCTCTTCGGGTTGAAACGTTTGACCCGTCTTCTTATTTTTCTTGGCGGCATGCTTCTTCCTTTTTTTAGTGGGTTGGGTGGGTTGGGTTTCCATGACAATTTCGGGTTGAGAATTGGTTTGATTGAATGGTTGAAAATCCTCGTGACGAAGAAAATCATAGTCGCCCCAAACGGGGGGGGGGGGGGGAGGAGGGAATCCGCCATCGCCGGTACGTAACCGGAACTTCCAAATGGGTTTTGGTGAGAAGTGGGGGTTGGTGGCTCGGAATCGTTGCGGTTGGAAAAGAAATCGAACGGGTTCGACATGGTGTAGGTAAAATTTAGAGGGAATTAGAAGATTTTATAAAATTTAGAGAGAAGTAGAAGTTGGGTGTGAAAAGGGGTTGAATGGTGGGGTTTAAATAGGTTGAAATTGGTAAAAAGTAAAAAAAATTAATTAAAAAAAAAGTTTTGACCATTGGGTGGGGGGGGGGGGGGCACTCCAACGGCTCTCTCCCCATTTGTTTTTTCTCGGCGTCGGGACCCCAAACACCCTCCCCGATTGGTGACCCCGAATGGTGGACGATGGTGTTCCCGATCCACCGAGGCCACCGATTCCCTCTCCCGATCACTTCGGTAGGGGTATTACTTTTACCCTTAGGGGTGATGTGTTTTTCTTTCATTCCCTCATGTAATGGAATGAAAGTTTATTCAATTTGATTTTTATCTTAGAATTTTATGAAAAAAAATCAAGAATAAAAAAATAAAAAATATGAAAGAAATAATTTGAAAAAAAAACAAAATTATAAAATAAAAATGAAAAAAATAAAATAAATATAAAACATAAAAAATAGGAAAATTGGAATTAAATAATCCAACACTACTACAAAAACTGCTTTCCTTGACACGCGAACGATGACACTCGAAAATTCTTGACGTGCAATTACCAAAGTGTCAAAATAAAATGTCAATTATAGGTAATTCCTAAGAATTCATGACGCGCATTTTTGCGTGTCAAGAATATCTGTCATATTTAAAAAAAACACGGAGTACATATAAAAATCGCGCGTCAAGAATCAAGTGTCATCTTTTATTTTTGTTTTCGCGCCATAAAATTGTACGGATTTCTAAAATCCCGCTCATATGATATTAGGGTTTTTTTTCCTTCTTTTCACCAAAACACTAGTCGAGCTCGTCATTCTCGCTACCTCCTCCCCCAAAACACCGAATATTCTTCTCACCAAAACAATCGTCGTCACTCGTCCGTCCGACCTAGCTCCAGCACTGGTCTGGTTTTGCCGGCGACCTAGCTCCGGCATTGCAATTCTATTCGAGACTGGCTCCGTTCTTTGCCCCCTGACTCCATTCGCCGGCGATTTCAGGTATGTAAACCCTAATTTCATCGTTTTCTTTTGAAACCCTAATTCTGCTTGCTTAATCCCCTTACGATTCCGAACTTTGAGTTCGTTGATGAAACCCTAATTCTGCTTGCTTTAATTCATATTTGATAAATCTTTGAGCCTTTTGTTACATTACAACAACCAACTGTGCGACCCATCTCTTCCACCTATAGATAGACATGGCCTCTCATCCATTCTTCACGTCTCGAATTGGTCTCTCGGCGATTTCTGTGCTGTAGGTGCATAATTTCTCTACTTTAGCTTTTCTCAACCACGTTCGATTGTTGATTCTTGAATGCTTGGGTCTCCCTCTGATTTCTGTGAATTTCAGAATTAATATATGAGAAATTAAAATGATGATGAGAAGTTTTAAGCAAGGACTACTACATTTGTTGAAATTGATAACCACCGTGAATTACTTAAGAAGGAAAATCAGCAGTTGAAATATTAAACTTCAAATGTTGTCACTGTTAAATGGCAGTTCTACTTTCTTTTGTGATTTCAATATTTGGCATGCCTACCACCTGTTTGTAGAAATGTCACTTAAAAAATACATTCTTTTTGGCATGTGGCTGTTGGTTAAGAGATAAATTCATGGTGTTATTCTCGTTCTTCTTTTTGGCACTTGCTTAAGGGATGGTGGTGAAATTGATTGTGTATGTTGCTATTTGATTTTCTTTTTTCTTTCATTTTACACGTTTTTGTGTGTGTGTATGTTCATGGGTTTGAAGTTGTTATGCTTTCTTTGGGTTCATAGGTTTGAAATTGTTACTAAATCTATCCAATATAACTATGAAACTACGATTTTCATTAGGTTTCTGTCATTGTTACCTAAGTATTGTGTTCATATTTGTTTGGTCTATTTGTTTTTTGGTATAACATTGATCTTTAAAAAGGTTTGGTCTTTCTTTTATGTTGCATTTGGTTTTGTAGCTTTGTTAGAGCCACTTTAAGGTTTGGCTGGTTTAATCATCGGTCGAGGAGGACACCATATTTAGAAAATTCGAGACAATCTTTATAACTCTTAAAAGGTTTCTTCACTTCTTGTAATCTTTATAGTTTAATGGGTTATTGTAACATTTAATTAACTTTTCTGGGTTAATTATTGGACAAACAGGTGCAGCTTACTGTGTATGCAACACTGGTGTGAGTGACACTGTTCTCCAACAAAACATAGATTATGCTTGTGGAGCTGGTGCTGATTGTAAACAGATCAGTTCAAGTGGTGCTTGTTACAACCCAAATACTTTAAAAGACCATTGCAATTTTGCTGTCAATAGTTATTTCCAAAAAAAAGGCCAAACTCCACTCAGCTGTTCATTCTCAGGCTTAGCCACTGTCACCCAATCACCCCCATCTGGTAATTTACAGTCCTACCCCTCTTGAAAGTTTCCATCTTTGCATATCTTGTTTAAAGTTTCCATCTTTGCAATTTTCTTAATGATTACAGGTGCAAGTTCTGCTTGATTCTCTGGATCTGCAAGGTTAGTTTCTGAATTCTGCCCCCTTTAAGATTTCAAAATGTTGGATGTTGTGAGTGTTTTTGCAAAATGATTAAAAAATGTGACACCTTTTGAATGGTAATATGGAATGAAGAGAAAAGAGGTATGGAGAGATGATTCCAACTGCCTTAGGTTTATAGTCTTTTGTTTAGGTTTATAGTTTTTTGTTCTGAATTCTGGATCTGATTTCTGTTTTCAACTTGTTTATGTGTTATTAGATTCAAATTAATTTATTTAGACCTGTTTCTCACCATCTTTTTATCCGTTTCCTGTGATCGTTGGGATGAATAACTTTCCGATGCTGGTTTTATTGATATTATTTGTGATTATAAGAAGTGGAGATTCGGTTTTTGAAAGCATTTTCTCTGATCTGTTTGTTTATGGAACAGTGACCTCCATAAGCAATTTTTTTTACCTAAGGTACCAGGGAAATCATTTTTTTATGGACCTCTTATGTCTACCTCATTCTAAAATAGGCAGATGAAAACCTAAAACCTATATACACATTGGTGGATAATATGGTTTTTATTGAAATAGGATGTACGCATATGTCTATTGCAGTGAAAGAAACCAAATTGAAAATGTTTTGGGGACCTAGAGTCATTACGTGTTGAAGTGTACTACTACATTCATCTTCTGGGCTAAAATATCACACATCATACTTTATGGTAGGGATGTTGCATTTCATACTTAAGTATTCAGGTGAATGTCCTGATCATCAGATTAATTCTCTATGCTTCAAATGGGTTGTTGATATAGACCGAAAGACTGTTTGAATGCATGTGGCAATTGTCGGGCTTGTCTCAGGTCTTTGACTCGTAAAGGGGCTGATTGGTATAATGTTTTCAATAGTGGTCTGTTGGGAATTGCAGAAGGCTGGGTGGGGTCAGTGATGGGATTAATCTGATGAAATGTGCACAGCGTGTCATAAAATGTGCATAGTGTGTCATAAAATGTGCATAGCGTGTCATAAAATGTGCATGAGGGAGTGTTGTCAGATATTAGGTTCATAGTTGGGGGTGGCGGTGGTGATTTCTTTAGTTGGGAGTGATCCCGGCCAATAAGTGATAGTTGAGATTAATTCAAGCCAATAACCCATGTGCCGTTTCAAAAAAAAATTAACCTGAATACTTAAGTCCTCACTATTATCCCCTAGTTGATGCTCCAAATGAGAACATACAAGTCAACCTTAATGTTTTCTGTTGACTTCTGTTTATGCTAACAGTTTATTGTTCCTAAAGTTATAGAATCTACTTAGGAACGACAACTTGAGGTAAAATATTTGTTGTGTTTCTTACTTATATTGATTTCTTATAATGAAATTCTATGGTTTTAGTATGTTAAGTAATTTTAGCTTAATAGTCGAGTCGTGGATCATGTGAGTTGGTGGTTAACAACTACTTTGTAATTGATCCTATTTGCTAGAGAATTGATGAGAAATGAAGGGGTTGATTATTTTCGATAAAAGTATCTCTATTTTATTGCTGCTGTGCTCGTTTTTTTTTATGCTGCTGCTGTTTTTTTACTACTGTTGTTTCACATCAGTTTCGTGAACTGCTGCTATTTCAGAATTCAAAATGGCTTCATCTTCGGGTTCAAAAACTTCTATCATTTTCTAGGCCAATCAACATGGAGCCGAGCTAGCAGAAAGAGTTGGAGAGCCAGACTGCATGGTAAGTTTATTTATATGCATTTGTGCTGCCATGTTCTTTAAGCATGAATGGTTAAAAATTTGTATTTGCTGGATAAAAAATTTAAGCATGAATGGTTAAAAATTTGTATTTTTAACTTAACCCATATGACCCGTTAAAATTGGTTTCCTATCTTAAATCTGTTCTTAAAAACTGTTTTTAAAAAATTTGTATTTGCTGGAAAATAACTTCCCCATTTTATGAAATTTAATGCAACTATTTAAACTTTAGTGTTATTATTTAAGGGCTGTGTTTTAAGGGCTGTTTCTACAGCAGCAAATACTAATTTCCTAGTAAGTGAATCCTGTTTTTAAGGGTTGTTTTCTAAAACTGTTTAAGCAACTCATGTCTTTAAGGGCTGTTTTTTACAACAGCAAATCCTAAGTTCATATATGGGCTTAAACAGCAAGTCTAAACAGCCATTAGAAAACATAGTATTTATCTATAAGTTAACCTTTTAAAGCATTCTTCATTTTCATGGTTTTTATTTGTTGGATTGTTTATGAGGTTAATTTATATAAATGATTTTTGAAATGAAAACCTTTTCATGTTATAATCTGGGTCAATTTGCTGCATGTAAACCAATGTATTCTGATAATACATTGTTATACCAGATTCATTGTTACTGATAATTCCAATCTGGTATGTGCAGTTTTAACCTATTTTTAGTTTCAATATGCCTTTGCATTGATTCATTGTGTCATCAGTAACAATGTATTTTGAGGAAATGTTCATACTGCAGTTTTGTTCTTAATATGAATCTGGTTGTGATTGTTTTAGCTTTCTGATGTGTTTTATCTCATGTGTAAATCACACTGAGGGTTTGCAGTATATAGTGAAACTTAGGGTTGCTGTTGTTTTTAATTTGCTGCTGTTCTATATAATCTTTAATTTGATGCTGGACCGCTGCTGTTCATATAGTGACAAGGACTGCTGTTCTTAATTTGCTGCTGTTCATACGTTCTATTGTTTGTGTAGTGTCCGCTCCAGCCAGGAATCACAAAGTGTGGCTATTATGTGTTAAAATTCATGAAGGGGGTAGTTCGGCAAGGACTTGTAGTCCTTGAACAAAACAAAGTAAGTTTTCTCATATTCTAATTAATTAACTTTATCTTTGATGATATTATTTTCTCGTATTTTATCTTTTACACAGATTGGTGGAGATAGTAATGCTTATACAAATGCTAATTTTGATGAGATTCATGAAGAATGGTTGACCTACGCTTGCCACTTCATTTACACGGACGTGAAGTAGTACTAGTAGTGATCCAATATATATGCATGTTAACTTTGTAATGTTATATATATATATATATATATGAAATGAAATTTTTTTTGTTATAATTGTGTTTTATTTTTTATTATGAGGTTAATTGCTATTTAATGTGGAAATTAGTGATTTACAAACAAATAATTTTTTTTTAATTTTTTAAAAACATTCTTGACGCGCAAAAATGCGCGTCATTGTTGGAGCGTCAAGAACTTCTTGACACGCATTTTGCGCGTCAAGAAGCTTCTTGACCCCGGCTTCCTTGACGCGCATTTGCGTGTCAAGAAGACCATTTCTTGACACGCAATGCGCGTCATAAAACGCGTGTCATCGTTCGCGCGTCAAGAGCTTCTTGACACGCATTTTGCGCGTCAAGAAGCTTCTTGACCCCCGCATCCTTGACGCGCATTTGCGTGTCAAGAAGGCACCTTCTTGACGCGCAATGCACGTCAAGAATGCCAGTTTTTGTAGTAGTGCAAGTTATTGGGTATTGGCGGATAATAATCCGAGTTTCAATATTGGCCTACAATAATCCCAATTATTTGGGTCTTGGAATTCATTGGGCCGTCGTTAATTTTTCACTAACTCCGTTAGTTGTGTGCTGACGTGGCACATGCCACGTCAGCAAGTATAATGCCACATCACCTGCCATGTCAGCAAAAATGATGCCACATCACCTGCCACGTCAGCAAGTACTAGCGGAGTTAGTGAAAAATTAACGGCGGCCCAATGAATTCCAAGATCCAAATAATTGGGATTATTGTAGGCCAATATTGGAACTCGGATTATTATCCGCCAATATCCAATAACTTGGATTATTTAATTCCAATTTTCCTAAAAAATACAAATATAATTAAATTTGCAAATAAAAATATAAAAAAATAAAAAATTAAATATAACATAAAAATTAAAATTCATAATAAAATAAATTAAATAAAAGTTAAAGAAAATAAACTAAAAAATATAAATATAAATCAAATATATTATTTTAAATGAAAATCTTGGTAAAACTATATTCGATTATTCGTTTTTACTAACTATCGAACAACACGAAGCAAATATTTATTTCATTCCCATATGGTAACCAACAGGATGATGGGTGGTAATGATCCATTTTATTCTCTCAACCATTCCATTAGCTTGTCCATTTCATTCCTTCGTTCATTTCATTACTCATACCAAACAGACCCTAATAGTCGATGTGCAGGGCCAATCCTAAGAATTTAAAGACCCTGTTCGAGCTAAAAAAATGGGCCCCGCTAGAAAATAACATGTAAATAGAAGAGGTTCTTAAATAAGGCAAAAATTAGTTATAACGATAAACATAAGAAAATTATGGTTTTATAATGACATTCTAAGTAGTTACCGACAAATTTTGCAGATCTTTTAGCACTTTTATAGCAAATTGATTGACTAAGTCTTCATAGTTTATAATATAGATAATTTTTTTTTGAGAGTATAGGCCCCCGAAAATGATGGTCCTGTTCCGTCGCACCTCTCGCACATGCTCAGAGCCCCCACTGTCGATGTGGAACACATTGCTTTGTTTTGAAAGCCAAAAAACAAAGCCATAAGACTGCTGCAAGTAACCGATGAGGAATTTGTGAATACATTTTTTGTTTTTTTTTTATGTTCACATCATTAGTAAGCTGTCATAGTTTAGGGCCTATTCTGTAAATACTCTTAAACAACTAACTAACTCTTATTATCGTTGATAATGAAATCAACTTGATTGTTACAACTTACAAATTTCCCTTTGGTTTTGATGACGTATGTCCGGGTAGGATGACGTCATAAGTCGACACACGAACATCCTACCCAATAACACACAAGTCAAGCGTGTCGGCTAAGTAGTCAACATACCGAGCCGACACCCACGCAGAAGAGTTAACCAACCATCCGCTCGGTGTCGGTCACACAACGGTCGACACCCGAGCACGACACACAGCATGCATCACAGGTTAACCCTTGAGGGGATAACCAACCATCCGCTCGGTGTCGGTCACACAACGGCCGACACCCGAGCACGACAAGTCCGCAACGGACAACACAGACCAAGGCTCACACACTCGGCAGGTCGGCGTACCGACACCCGGCCTGACACCACATTTAATGCGATTACCCAAAATGTATACTGTAGGAACTTGGCGCAGTCCAAGATATAGACCTGCAACACATCTCCTTTGGGTAACCAGCATTAATGGCGTTACAAGACAAAGGTTGAGGGTTATAAATACCCCCAACCACCAGGTTAGAATTCATTCAATGCGCTTTGCTTCGATTTGATTACACTTAATCTCTCGAAACGCATACTTATTCTCACGCCCGAGCTTGGTCGCAGGACACCCTGTCCTGCCCTCCAAGAACAACGGTGTTTCTTTGTTTTGCAGATCATAGCCGAGCCGACACGGTCCCGGTTGAAGGCTCCCTATCCCCACCTTGTAGTCGATCTACTGTTGTGACTCGTCCTAGGTCTCGATCTATCCAGTCACACCTGGTAGCCCGATTCTACAGGTTTCTTTCTCTACCTATGAGAATTACTATTACCCTACACGTAATCCAAAACTGGCTTTAAATTGTTGTTTGGCATGCAGACATGGAGGACCTTCTATTTTGATATGTCATCATCAATGAAAGTACATCGAAGTGGAAGTTTTATAATTTCTTATTAATTACAACGATGTGATGCATCAAATGATTCAAATAAATATCATGTCGTGGTTCCAATAATATTCGGGTAGCCCTTAAATCCCCCACATGCAATTTGAGGTCATAGTCACTCCTAAATGGCCCTGGTTTTTGGTCCCGATATGATTTTTCTTTTTGTCATAATTAATTTGTTGTAACAAATACAAGAATAAAAGGATCTAAAATGACTCATTAAATAGTTATACACCACAAAAATATGTAACTTTCCATCATAACCTATGAGATCTAAAATTAAACTCTTTGACAGTTTTGTTTAAGGAATTGAAGTTATTTTCAATACTACAATGGAATTCACATAACCAATATTTTAAAAACCGGTTTAACCGGTTCAACCGCCAACCGGTCTTCATATGAGTTTTTTAATCCCCGGTTTTTTGGACATAACCGAACTGTTTCGAACCGGGCGGTTTTCCGGTTTTTTCCGGTTCAACCAGTCCGGTTCAACCGGTTTTCTGACTATTTTTTTTTTGAAATTTTTTTTTGAATTTTATTGTTATTTTTTATTATTTTTTAAAGTTTAAAACATATATTTTTTTGGGAAATACCTATTTAGTATTATTTTTTAGTGGATTATATTTGTATTTTAACAATTTTTGTTTGGGTGTACAAATTTATTAACATTTTTATAAAAAAATATATATAAATCCCCTAACCGGTTCAACCGGCCGGTCTAACCGGTCCGACCGGTCGAACCGGCCCCGGAAGGTTTTTAAAACATTGCACATAACAGATTCTATAATTTCTAAAAATAAAATAAAGTTTATCAGCTCTAATACCAACGAAGAAATCAATGCGAAACTTCGAATGATGTATATTCGCCTATCTTGAAGATAATCACAACTTAGTAAAAGTTTTAGATTCAGTCTAAACTCTAAATCTCACAAATTGTTTGCACATTTTGAATCTATGGAACCAAAAACTTAACTAATTGTCATCATCATACCTCCATTAAATATGAATCTCACAAATTGTCTTGCAGTTATAAACTAATTATAATAGCGGTTATAAAACTATCACAAAACCAGTCTCTCTAATAGCAGTTATAAAACTATCACAAAATTACTTTTATGGATTAGATCCACGTCGAATCCAGACAAACTAATTCCCACCGTTCAAGTACACATATTCATGTATATTTTTTTTTCTTCTAAATATGGTTTAACATCTACATATGTATATCACGTACATGTATTGGGTCTTGAAAACTATATAAGAGAATATAGAGAAATTAGTTAGTTAACAGGAAGAGATAATTAATAAAATCTTAATCTTAATTCTAATAAAGTAATAAAATGGTTTCCACATGTCATCTTTTTAAGGTATCCACATCAACACTGCCACGTGTCAAAACCACATTCAATTATTAATTTAGTAAATTACCAATTAAGACCAATTACCAATTAAGACCAATTACCAATTTTATCAAAATTAAATTTTCATTTTAAAAACAAATTGCCAAAGTTAATGTAGATTACTCAATAATTTGATTCTTTCTAAGGAAAGTAGAAAACTAATCAAGAATTTGTTATCTTTAATGTATTAAATTATTAATTAATATTTTATAATAAATTATGTCATTTATAATTTTCAAAATTCTTAATTGGTTTTTTTTTTATGTTTAGCTAATTTATGAACATAAATTCCACCCGTGTAGTACACAGGTTACTAACCTAGTAAATAAATAAATTATTTAATTCCTTATAAATAATTAACTAGGTATTTTTTTAACAAATTTTTGGAAAGTATAGAACCAAATGTTTATTTAAAGTATAAAGGCATATGTATATGCAAACTCATTTGCTTTGTTTAAGAGAGCTTTGTCCATGTGAAGATGGTAGGATGAATCAATGTCTAGGGATGAATTATGTTTAGGGGCACAGGTTCGTTATACATCGTTATCAAAGTTTATTTAATTCAATTAACCAGCCACTAAATTAAATAAATCTTTCGGTATTTAGTCGCCAGTTTCATCCTTATTTTCTTCTTAAAATTTCTCTCAATTTGGTATTTAGCAAGGTTGTAGAAATCGTTCGGCGGTAGTTCGACGGTCGATTGATGTTAAGCGATTAATCGGCGATTAGTCAGATATTAATCGAAGACCCTAAATTATCATAAAAAATAAATATAAACATGTATATATTTCCAATATTTCAATATCCTAGTATAATTAATAAATAGATAGGTAAATAACCTTAAATAGTCATAATATAGTACTTAAATAAACGTTTAAGTCAAAAAGTACAATACTAAAGTCTAATACGTTTTATAATTTAAAAAAACAAACACATTTTTATATTTAAATCTCCATCTTACTTTAACCTTCTCCGAGTGGTTCAAGTGAGAACGATAATTTTTTTCTCTTTTAAGTCGAGAAAGAGAATCGAGCTGGGTGAGTTGAAAAATGAAGCTATGTTGGAGTTAGGGTTTATTTTTTTCTTTTAAAATACTCCTATAAGAAGATTTTTAAGGTTTTTTTTTAGTTTTTTTTGTTTTTAATAAAAAAAATTGCTAACCATCAAGACCGCCAAGGGCCAATGTTAACCATCGTTGACCAACTAACCTTCAAACCATTAATCGTAGACAGTTGGGAAGCGTCAAACGATTAATCGCCGATTAATCAGCGATTAATCACGATTTCTACGATACTGGTATTTAGTCATCAATTTCATCCGTATTTTTTCTATTCACCTTTTTCTTTCCTCATTAGCCCATTCACCCATACATATTGCTTGTATTAAAATTGACGAATTTCTATTGCTATCGGTTTATTCGAGAGTAAATTACAAAATCAGTCTTTATGTTTTGGGTAAATTATGGATTGAGTCTTTTCGTAAACAAAATTACATTCAAAGTTCTTTTCTAAAACTTGTCATGGATGAGATCATTTTTACTAATAAAAGTTAACTTTTTCCAATTTTTTTTTTAAATGATCATTTTGTCATTTATCTTCTAAGCTAAATGTACTGGTAATAAGGTTGTGTGATGGGAAAGCGGTGCCACATATAATGCCACACAAACAATTATGTGATATTGATAAAGGTGTATAGTGGTTTAGTGATAGTGTAAATGATGGTTGTGTACATGTCGAAGTTTATTTAAGAATAAAAGATGTAATTATTTGATTGATATCCACCATCACTTGGTTGAGTGGGTTTTTGGCGGTGGGTTTCCTCTGGGATGGATGTACACACAGTGAGTCCTTGTTACTTGCACGAACTTTGATCGCAGCGTGTTGTGGGTAACATCGTTTGCCATGATAAGCCCCTGGGTAACTGGATATTTGCAGTTCAAATAAATAATTATTTAATTGATGAAGAAAAAACAACTAAAAATAAAAAAAAGATGCAAAGAGCGTTGTTGGGGTCATGGAGGGTACTGATCACATCCCCTCTAATATCCATCACGCGCATCGGGGCATTTCAACCAACGTTATCTTGATCACGGAGGATATAATGCGGTCACTACGCATGACCTTAAGGACCAGATGTGCAATTTGACTATTCTTTTTTTCTTTCTTTTATATTTATTTAATTTGCTTTACTTTTCATAAAAGTTATTAATTTTTTGATTTTTAGTTTTTTTTATAAAATATAATGTAAAGGCACATGTAAGGAGATCAATACGCCTTACATGGATAGTCAAATATGAAAGGCACAATAAGTTATGAGACAGACCCACAAATTCAAAACAGCTATAGACACTCACGTGTACAAAACAGAAAGAAACCACACAATCATCATAGCCCAGATGAAATTTATGAGACAAACCAACAAATCCATAAAACCATAGCTCACACCAAACATTGGCAAAACATCAGAAGTAAACAACACCACCGCCATAGACATTCACGTGTATAAAGATTAGAGAAAGAAAATCAAAGCACAAATACACAATCAACATTGTGAAGGCCTATCGAATCGCTCATCATCACCGCCATAAGGCTCCGATGTAGTAGCTGACCCTGATCCTACCAGTGGCTGTGCCCAAGCGCCATGCCGTGGCCAAAAACTTTAGATTGGAAAAAATTAAAAACTGAACAGAAGCAAGCCACCGATTGTGTCCGGCGTAAAGGCAATGATGGTACCAACGACAACCGTCGTCAACCACTAACCGATGAAAAACATAATCGCCGCCGCCACCACAAAACGTAGGTCATAACGAAGCAAAAATAACGAATCTGCGAGCTTAACTAACAAATCGGCAAAGCCAGCCAGAGAGTTACAAAAATATCCGAGAGAGAGTTAAGCACATATATGACTCATAGAATTCTTTAAAACGCAAACCGGCTTAGTAGTGACTGATCCAAAACTTCACTCGTGAGTTGGACTAGAAACAAGTGTCTCCAAGTAGATTAATCCTAATTCCTAAGAGTAACTTCACCTTACAACAACCAAATTGGATTGAAAACTTTGAAATTTGTAATATTATCTATTCTTTTTAATTTGTTTTTTACTTTCGTAACCGATGATCGCTCTGCTAAGTAATAGATTCCAAATTTGCGTCTTTTCCTCCTTGTAAACCCTCGCAAAAAACCAACACTTCGAACTCATCGAATCACTAAATTGACGAGATGGATGAAGAACTACTCGAACTCCAGCGACAATTTGAATCCGCTCAACAAGCTAAATCCAGCATCCGATTATCCGAACGAAACGTCGTCGAATTGGTTCAAAAGCTCCAACATCTCCATATCATCGACTTCGATCTTCTCCACACAGTTTCCGGCAAAGAATACATCACTCCCGTACGTACAATACGCGTTTTATTCTGTCCAATTTTGCCTCGATTGCTTTAATTTCGTGTAACTGTTTCACTTTTCTGTGTTAGGATCAATTGCGAGTTGAGATTGTATCGGAGATTAAGAAATTAGGGCGTGTTTCGTTGATTGATCTCGCTGATTCCGTTGGTGTTGATTTGTACCATGTGGAGAAGCAAGCGCAAGTTGTTGTAGCTAATGATTCGTTGTTGATGTTGATTAATGGTGAGATTGTATCTGATTGGTATTGGAATAATGTTTGTGAGGAGATAAACGATAGGCTTCAGGAATGCAGCCAGATTGCCCTTGCTGAAATTGCTGCTCAGTATCAAGTCGGTTCGGAGTTGCTCGTGACGGTGCTCGAGCCTCGAATTGGATCCCTGGTAATACACCAAAATATGGAAAATATATATAGGTCTTGTTGTTGGACTGATTCTGTTTGTTCCTAGTTGATGATTAGTATGTTATACTAAATATGATAGGATATACCAAATTACTGAACTAGGGGAAGGTTCAATGGGGAACCGGGGAAATTTTCTAATAAAACCATTTACTTGTAAGAAAATCATATTTTTATGTTGTTTAGTTTTAGAGATGATCAACTAACTTTATTTTACATGTAAACTATTGCATTTCACATGTGAAACATAGGAAATAGATTGGTTTCTAGTTCCCCATTTTTGTGTGTGTTATATAGAAGAAAAAATAACACACAAAAAAATGGGGAACCAATCTCTATTTTTTATATTTCACATGTGAAATGCGATAGTTTACATGTAAAATATAATTAGTTGATCATTTCTAAAACTAAACAACATAAAAATATGGTCTGTTTTTTTTTCTCCCTTAAGTAATGGTTTTCTTTGATAAGTTCTCCGGTTCCCCATTTTTTTGGGGTTCTTCATTGAACCTCACCCTAATGAACTAATAGTCACTTCGAGCTTTTGTCTACTTATAATAGTTTTTTTAACGCGTTTAATATGCCTGATGAGCACCTGTTGTATGGGATGTAGATAAAAGGCAGACTTGAAGGTGGACAACTGTACACACCAGCATATGTTGCACGTGTTAATGCAATGGTCCGTGGGGCTGCTAGAGGCATCACTGTCCCGATGAATTTATCAGCTTTGTGGAGCTCTTTGCAGATACTACTACAAGAAATGGATGGTGCTAGTGGTGTGGCTGTTGAAGGATCGTTTTTTCAATCGATGTTCAATGGATTGGTGAAAGAAGGGCAGGTTCTTGGTTCAGTTCGTGCTGGAGTTCATTGGACACCTAGTGTAAGTGACTAATTATCTGTTATTTGTTTCTTTAACAATTTACTGTTAGTAATCATTATTTGGTAATCTAATCAAGTAAATTCATCACGTAGGTGTTTGCCATTGCTCAAAAGGAATGCGTGGATTCTTTCTTTTCACAAGTATGAATCATAGTTAATAATCTTATGCATTCTCAATTTGGATACATATATCTTATGATAAGTTTGTCACAGAATTCTGTTGTCAGCTATGAAGCTTTGCATAAACTTGGAATTACACAACCCACTCAGTTTCTACAGGTATTGTAAGTCTGTAATATGCTGAAAATATATTTTCACGGGAATAATACCCTAAGAACTTAGTTTCATAGGATTAAACTATTAAAGGACTTTTTTTTTTTTTTTTTTTTTTTTGTAATATTAATCTAATCAAGGATGTCATTCATGCATGTGAATTTAGTCCAGGTATCCTGAAGGTATACCCTTGGTAACTTTGTTTGTTCATCCATCTACTGTTGACATGCTGGATGCTGCAGTGGAGGATGTGATAGAACGTGGTAGCTGGTAAGGGATCTGCTACAGCATCTTTCTCCCTTCTAATCTTCTTTCCTTGATATTAGCAACACTAACTAAAAGACGCAACTAAAATTATGTTTATTTTACTATTGGACCTTTGATGTTTACTTGTTGAGGTTCTCTTGTCTTGGTTAACATGTTATAAGTGCTTGGGATTATGATTAAATTGTATACGTCATAGAATACCGTGCAACTTAAGTGCTATCTTGTAAGTAAAGTTTTTAAATAATAAGATAATATTATATTGGGGATGCAATTTGAGATTTATATATCTTTCATGCACTTCACCAAAGCTGTGGAGGTTTTTTGCTGCAATACGTTATACCTGTAAAGCTTTAACACATATTAAGATTTGGGACTACTTGTGTATTGTGTATGCAGCCTCAAGATAACCCATGTCCTTGAAATACCAATTATTAAAACTGTATAATCTTTGGTTACCCGTATAAATGAATAGTTTCTTTCCCCTTTACTTTTTCTGTATTTGAAGGTCTTAGCTTGAAATATATGACATTTTTTTCTTTATACACAATGAATGAAACCTGCTATAAAAGATCATAGAATATGGATTCTGGGATTTCCAATCTTGTTTCTTGGAAGCCTTTTCATGCATTTCTTTGTTTCTAACACAAGTTTTACCTCATTATTGTTTTCTACGATGAGATATTGCATTGTTTTTACTTAAATAGATAGAATTAATATTTTATCTTTTAAAATTATATATAGGCAACCAGGTTAGTGGCTGCTGATTGCATATTTTTACTTGAACTCTTCTCTGTTTCCTGCAGGATTGATTCACTTTCTGTTTTACCAGCATCTTTTGTTTCCCAGGATGCACATAAATTATTGTCTCTTTGTCCATCCATACAGACTGCACTTAAGGTAATTCCTATAAAAAGTTTCAGCTTTTGTTTACAAGGTTGATGAAATCAATGAGCATTACTTAATTACTAGTTATTATGTTTCTCTTTCAGGTTAATAAAGCACTCATTTTAGGGGATTCATATGTTTTCAGCACCAGTTTCGTCAAGGTACAAACCTATAATACAAGAGCTAGCTCCCCCAAAAGATGGTTAAAGTATTTTATGATTTTTTTTTGTTGCAGGATCTTTATGAACGTATGGAAAAAGATTTGGATACCATTAGTTTATCTGGGCTTAGTGATGAATTTCATGTCAACAAAGTTGCTAAATCAGGACAAGAAACAAGCAGCACTCCTGATTTCAATGAGACAAGTAGTGAAAGTGGGTCCACCAAACAAGCAGCAGATAAAGGATCAAGGAAAAAGAAAGGGAAATCCAACACAAATACAAGAACAGCTGATAATAGTTCAGATAATCAAGACCCTGTTCCTACTAAATCAAAGAAAAACCAAAGAAAAAGCAAGGGTACATCTTCATCACATGGGCCCGACCCAAAATCAAATAAAATAAAAGAAGAAAGTCTTGGTATTTTCTCAGAAGAAGAATTATGCCAAAGGTTAACTGAACTTGTTCCAGACTTTGAAGATCAAGGTGAGGTCATTATTGCTCTAGCAATTTTCTCTATGTTAAAAAAGCAGTTGTGACCAGATATATGATATTGTAGGCGTGGACCCTGAGACTGTCCTCGTACCTTTAGCCGGTCATTTAAGACCCATGCTGCTCAATGCATGGAATGAGAGAAAAAAGGCTGCATTTACAGATAACACACAGAAAATCAAACGTGTACTTGATAATTTGCAAAAGAAACTTGATGAGGTATTAATTTTTTATATGTTGCTAAAAGATCAGTTAAGGTAAATAGTATTCTATCTTTTAATTTCTCCCATGTCTCTTTATTGCAGTCTTCTCTGAATATTCAGTTATATGAAAAAGGTTTAGATTTGTTTGATGACAACCCCACAACCTCGGTAACCTTAAAACTTAAATTATACAAATGACCCTTCGTTATGGAGAGAACGTTTCCTCACTTTGATGCTACAGGTTCTGTTGCACCGGCATTTACTAAAAACTACAGCTGCCCCTATGGTAGACATGCTTTTATCAAAATTGGTAACATATACGAATCTTTGAATCTATAATTTTATCATTTTACATCCCACATGACTTAATTTAAGAAAACTTGCATGATTTTGATCCTCAAATCAGGATATGCTCAATAAGTTGAGAAATGGTATTGACGTTGAAGATTCTGACAATGCAGAATCCATTTCACTTAGCTCTGGGGATCGAATTGCTCTGGTATGAGATTTTTTTACTTTATAACTTCTGAACAGTTTTTTTTTATAATTAATATTCACTTTTTGGTTTCTGCTTTCTTTTATCACTCTTCTTATTAGATTAATAGATTATTTTTTTTCTGTATGGTCATAGGCAAAGAAATTCGAGGGACCATTATCTATAAAGGGTAATGCAGTTGTTGAAGCTTTGGAAGGGAAGGTCAGTCAGTCCTTTAGTATTGAAACTTATGAACTATGTTAGAAATAAAACATTAAAAATAATTTTTTCTAAACGTTTTATGTGACAGCATGTTGAAGCATATATGACAGCACTAAGAGCATTTGCAGATGAATGGTAGGAAAGATGCTTCACTCTTAGTCAATCTTTTGGTGTTTCTATATTTTCTAGATATTGAATACTTTAATTTTTCTTTATTTTCAGTGGGTTAACTGTGAAAAAGCTTGACAAGAAATTGGAAAGAACTCTCCTCCATTCATATCGCAAGGTATCTCTTCCTTGAAGCTTTTAACCGTTGAAGAAGGAAACTATCACGAATTTAGAGACACGTTGTAATTCCTTGAGGTTTTGAACAGGTTACCATAATGAAATACCTAATCAAAATCTTTACAAATCAGCAATCTTTCTAATCTGAATATATCCATGACTGAAATGTCTAGTGGCAGAATAACTACAGACCTGGAAAATACATGTTCGTCCCAAAGTTGCGAATAATTTGCTGAAACTGTATACCTGAGTCATGACAGCCCTTCTCTGAGTAGTGAGTACATCTGCTAATTAATCTTGAGTTGATAGCTATGGAGTGCAATAGTGCATATCAGACTACTTTTAAGTTCTCCCCTGATAAAATGTATGTCAACCTCTATATACTTCATTCTATCATATGCACACTTGCACGTGACTGTGAGCAATGTTGGTGGCTGATTTGTTGTCACATTGTAGTTTCATTGGTCCATCCCATTTAATCTTCAGATCCTCCAGAATTATGTTCAGCCATAGTAACTCATATATTCTCATTGCCATTGATCTAAATTCGGACTTTTACTTGATCTTTCTATCACATTTTGCTTCATAAGTTGCAAGATTTTCTCCTAAGAAGGTAGTCAGGTACAATAACCCAAGGTTGACCTTGTGCCATACAAGTACCGTGCATAATCTGCATCACTATAGAATTCTGATGGCATGTTTTCTCCTTTCTTGTACAGAATACCTTTTCTGGATTCCCCTTCAAGTAGTGTAAGATCTCATGAACAAATTTGAGATGTTTATTTAGGATTATGTATTAACCTACTAACAACACGCGTTGCAAATGCATATATGGCCTCGAATGACAAGTAAATCAAGTTACCAATCGGTCTCAGATAGGAACTTCTATCCACTTTTAGATCCTCTGGGGCATCACATAGGCCATGGTCCTATTAAATAGGGGTCTCAGCTGGTTTGCGACCCATCTTCCTTGTTTCTTTTAGCAAGTCAAACACTTACTTATGTTGGCAGATGAAAATTTCCTGGTCTGAGTCAAATACATCAAACTGATATAAGTTCCACCCAAAATTAGCAGCCAGAGAAAGAAGAAATCCTACTGTATTCATTTTGCCACTGGAGCAAATGTCTCATTGTCTTGAGATAATCTGTGCCGTAGGTTTGGGTATACCCTTTGGCAACCAATCTTGCGTTATTATCTTATGTCTTTCTATGAAACCATCGGACTTGTATTTTTTGGTGAAAATCCGTCTATTCAAAAGGTTTCTTTCCTCTTGGTATTCATATCAGTTACCATGTTTTATTCTTTTCAAGTGCTGCCATCTCTATTTTCATTGCGTCTCTCTCACTTCTTGTCTCCTAATGCCTCGTATTTTTTTTTTCTTGGAGTAGGATTTATGTTAAGGTTACTTACGAAGGCTATATGTTTTTAGGATAGGTTTTTTATAGGCCATGAGTATGTGACTATCTGGAGAGGGTGCTTAGCACAAGTTCTGGGTCTTTTACTTAGGGCTATCACCTATTGGTAGATCAACATGCTTAAAGTCATTTTTCCCCTCTACATGCTCAGTTGAAGTTGTGTTAAGGGGTTTCTTCTGTGGTGTCCTTTTGGGGAATCTTAATAGTAACATAGGAGATTGTATGGGTGCTGATTGTGAGACTTGGGCCGTTTTCCTACAAGATACCTTTTAAGTGATGTGCTACAAGATACCTATTAAAGGCAGGGTGGAAGTTATAGAAGTAGGTAGAACAGAAGCTAAACAACTAGGTGGAACTCTTGACATGTAAAATCTTGAAGAACGACTCCTTTACCCTAGCTTCACTCAAGCCCCCTGTCCCTCCCTCCCTCCCTCCTCTGAAGACAGGGCTGAAAAAAGAAGGACCCGCTTATGTCGAAGAGTACCGAATGAATCTTAACAGACCAGTGACCTTCCGATCTGAATATACTCTTGACTATAATACATACTAGCAGAATAATTACAGATCCAAAAAGTTCTCTCCAGTCCCCGCATAATTATATGATTTGACAGAAACACTGGGTTGTTTTTGTTTGTTGCTGAGCGTCAAACGAATTTTCTTGGTGGCAGTATCTACCCATTGGTTTTAAAAGAGCTGATTTTGGTTTTTGATATCTTGCTAACAGGTCAAATGGTTTGAGTTAAAAGATTTAACCAAAAAAGTAACAGGTCAACTGGGTGTCAAACAGGCTGAAAGTGGTTTAAAATGTATTTAAAGACATAAAACCTTTAAAAATCTCTTTATTAAAAAATTAATTTTTTTTATTAACAATAATGAAAAGTGTTTGCAAGTGAACCCAACCCGACATGACTCGCACTGAAAAATGCCCATTTTGTGTCAGTTTTGCCACCCATATACTTGTACAATGTTTGGTGGCCGGTAAATGTTACATGACACGCCCTTTGAAACTATTTTCAGGATTTGTCTGCTCAAGTCTCTGCTGAAGCGGATCCAGTAGCCATTCTGCCTAAAGTTGTTTCTCTACTTTATATACAGGTTCATAAAACCTATATCTCATCCTTAGTCCTTTATCATTTGTACCACATACATTGGGGAACTGCATTGTGATCTTAGTTTTGATTATGCTAAATTCCATCCGTTGACTAATTGTTGGGCCATAGTTTTATGGAAGAGCACTACAAGCACCAGGGAGGGCCATTTCTGTTGCGATATCTAAATTAAAGGTATAACTCTATCCATTTGATTCCATTACCGACACATTGACAAAACCATCAGAAGGTGAATAAAAATTATTCATGCCACACTAATATATCTAATGATTTGAGACTCATTACTGATATAAACGGAATCTTTATATCATGTAGCAGTTTGTTTTACTTTTTAAATCTTTAATATGTGCTTTTTGATAAATAGTGGATTTCTTTGTATAGATATCTTTAACCATTATGTGTTGATATCTCAGGATAAACTAGATGATTCAGCATATAAAATCCTAGAGGAGTACCATGCTGCAACAGTGACACTTTTGACGCTAATTTCAGCAGCAACAGGCGATGTAAGTGTTTCTCTACTTTTTGGTTTAAATTACTTTTTGTTAATATTAGAATATTTTGTATCTACAGATTTTATATGCAGTTATTTTTTCGCAACCCACTGATTAATGCCCCTCTGAAAAATACACATGTAAGGTTTGACTTGACACATAGGTTAATAGAAGTGTTAGTAATGTTTAAGTACCTATAATACCCCTAAAAAAAATAAAACCGTAAGAACCCACTTTACCAGTATCTTGTAACGATTGCTAATGTTCAAATACCACCAAACAAGAAAGTTAATGCATTTCATTTAGATATAAAATATGTTTTAAATTTCTATAGACAAGTCTAGAAACACTTGTTGAGCTTCATGTAGATATCAGCTTTTCCGTTCTATGACATTTCTCAAGTTATACTAATATTAAAGGTGGCAATTTCAACCGTCGTTTACTAATGAATGGGGTGGGTAAGGTAAAATTTGTTTTAAAAAAATGCTAAAAGAAAACAGGTCAGGTAGCGCAGGGGCTGCGAAGGTGTATTTTTATTTTAACGCATACAACCTTCCAAATTGCTTATTTAGATAAGATTGCAAAGTTTGTTTTTGTAATCTCTTTTTTTCATAAAAAAAGTTTGGATAAAGAAGTATTCGAGGTCAACCTGACCCCTTATTTTCCCTCGTATTAACACTTGTTTGTTTCACTGACTTGTACATAAATACATGATGTTTACATTGTTAGGAAGAAGATTGTACATCTGACAGAACTTTAAGCAAAAAGGAGCTTCTCGAAAGGTTGATGCCAGCATTGAAAGGCCTGGTCTCTCAGTAGTTGCTTCTTCATACATGATTTTGGTTTCTCTTTAGTTGTGTAATGTTATAGATTCTTTGGCTGGTTTAGTAAACATGAATTTAGATCAGATGTACCAATGATAGATGTTAACTGAAGGATGCAGATTGCGGTGAAAATTACGTTCCTGAATGATTAATTATAAACGATGCTGAAAGGGATCGACTTCACCTCACGTGGTCGTATAAAAGATGCTATAAGGGACCGGGTGAAAAGTTGTCCTAAATCAATACCAATTATACCTTAATCTTATGGGTTCGATTTCAAAAGAGCTCGAGTTGCACCAACACATTTCAGTCCCTAAAGCCAAGGTGTAGAGACCCATGGTTTTGAAAAATAGAATGTGTAGGTGTGCTCTTTGATCACTTGATTTGAAAAATAAAAGCTCTAGAAATTACGCACTTTCATGATTATTCGAAATGCACTTTTTTTCCTCACATATTACCGATCTCAAGACTCAAATCATTACAAGCATCAAGGTTACCATTATTTCTACAAATCATTGACCACATTAAGTTACCGGATCCCATCACCCTTGATATTGTAATCATTCCGTCCAAGCTAAACTTCATGTGTTTACACACCGGATGTGAGTTTTATGTTAGGGTGTTGGTAATGCACCCACCGCAGTGTGTGGTGGGGGTGAGATGGCGTTCCGGCGGGTGCGGCAACACTGTTACGTGTAGTGTTGTCACGTTTTCTGACCCTATGGTGGTTCATTGCCGTAGACCACATATCTCCCACCTCTTTATCTCTCCTCCTTTGTCTCTCTTCCTCTCTTAAATCTTAATTTAATATTATTAAAAAATTAATTTGTGATTGACAAAATAAGACGTGACTATTACGCAGGAAAACAATAAAAACGTGATAAGGTGATGTGACGCTGAGATGAAAGAAAAAAAATATAATGTACCCATTACTAACACCGTTAGATTTTGTTTTAAAAATCAAGCATGTTTGAGTTTCTTTAGTCAAGATAATAGTCATGTGTGTAAACATAGATTTCTGATTTCGGGTTTACAATCTCTGGTGGTACCATATATAGTTTTCTAACATAAATTTGGAGACCTCAAATTTACTTTCTACCTCAACAAAAAACATTGGAAAAAGCTATATTTCAAGTTATGAACTCTATTTACCAATGATAATCAATAAAAAAAATATTGATTTTCAAGTCTTCTCAATTACTACGTTGACTTTCACCTAGTAACGGAGTAGGGGAGCGGTAAAACCGCTCTTCCGAGTTTCCCTTCAACTCAACATCAACAATTTCTTCAGGTCCTTGCATACCACGACTCGTTTGCCCTGAAAAGACAGACCCACGAACACGAGATTTTAAACATGTAACCATGAAAAATTATCCTCACATAAGGGATTCGATCGATGATCGATGTTGTAAAGATCTAACAAATTATTGTAATGATATTGTTATAAACATCTAGGGTGTAAACGAATATAAACATGACATTGTTCATATTCGTTTCTTTAAGTATAACCTAATAAACAAAATTAACGAATATGAATCAAGTGTTCAGTCATTTTACTAAAACAAATATAATATCTTCTTTTCTATGTTTGATTATTTTTTCTTTTATAATAAATTATTGAATATATATAAACTTTTTATTGAACAACTCATTTAGGTCGTGTTTGGCGCGTCATAAGCTAGCTTATCAGCTAGCTTTTTGACGTTACCAAACAGGGTTTTTTATAGCTTTTTTAAAAAGCCCCGTTTGGTAATGCCAAAATACTAGCTTATAAGCTAGCTTATAAGGTAGCTTTTGAAAAGCTAGTTGGAGTAACGTTTCAACTAACTTTTATAATATTTCCAGTTTTACCCTTCCATAACTAATTTTTTATATTTGGTTTTTAAATTTTAATTTATTTATATACATGTATTTTTATGTCATTTTATATTTTTCAGCTAATTTTTACCAAACGTTATTTTTTATCAGTTAGCTTATAGTTTATCAGTTAGCTGTGCAGTTAGTTTATCAGCTAGCAGCTAGCTTATCAGCTAACTTATCAGCTAGCAGCTAGTTTTTCAGCTAGTGCGCCAAATTAACACAGACTCAATGTTCGAATTGTCAGTCCATAAGCAGTTGAAGAAATGAAATCTAACCTGATTGTGATGGAACCCTAGCTTTTCGTCGATTGTGCCGCATGACCAAAACAAGCATGATAGCGAAAACACAAACTACCGGAATAGTAACTCCGAGTATTATCGGTAATATATTTTTACCACTCCCTTGGCATGACTTGGTACACAACAGAGGGTTCTCCGTATATCTATCAAATAATTGAGTAAAAACATAAAAGTTCAAATAATAATTTTAAAACTAAAAAGTAATAAATTAGAAATATATAAAAATTAACTTACGAATAATTTAACTTGGAATTCCTTGATAGCGATCTAGGCATGCTTCCACTGAACTGATTATCCGCCAAATTTCTACATGAATTTTTTTTTATTATTTAAAGCGGAAAAAAGTAAAAATTAATTAAAATATAATTAATTACTCATGGTTGAAACCGAAACCGAAACCGAAAGAAAAACCTGACCCGAGATGAACTTACAGCAGTTTTAGATTTGACAAGGTGCCAAGGAAAGTAGGAATAGGCCCGGTCAAGCTATTATTATGCAAATCTCTGCAAAATAATTAAAAAAATACTTTATATATTTAATAAAACATGTATATAGAAAAAAGGAATATATATTTGATGAAGTTGTAATATAATGTACATTGTTTCAAGAGCATCCATTTTACTAAAGTCTGGAAGTGGTCCGGTGAGGTTAAAACTACCAAGATTTCTACACATACAAAATGAAAAAAATTATTGTTTTCATTATGAAAACTAAAAATATATAATAAATAAAAAAATACATAAAAGATAAAAAATTTGATGTTTACAGCGATGTTACACGAGGTATTTCATCGCTATTGCATGTTATCCATTCCCATGAATATGGGGCGGGGAGGCAAGGGTCCCCGCTCCATTGTTGTAAAACGTTAAACGCTTGTTGGAGGGAAGTTAAACCTTCAACTGCATTAAGCAAACAACATATAAAACATCATAAGAAAACATGGTATATATAAACATAAGTAGAAATAGGGGCAGAACTAGAATATTTATTACGTACGTACCATCGTTGTTGTTAGTGCCATCGCTTAGAGCATCACTGATCGAGAAAAACTCGACGGCATTAATGAGAGGGGGGTGTGTGGAATCGCCAACCTTGTCTAACGAGAAGTTAGTGTCAGCGGTGATCGAGAGATTAGAGATGAAATATTCCACCACTTTTCCAAAACGGGGTACAATCGGAAGCGAGAATGGTAGATTGTCTTTCAAAACCCTAAAAGCTCGTCTCTCCGAAGAATTGAGCTCCTTAACTTCTGAGAAATACCAGTTTATATAAACGGGGTAGCGAATCGGGTAACTCATAGTACCTAATCCTAGCGTTATCATTTGACTTGTGTTTGGTGTCGCGACCGCGTTTCGAAGGACCGCTTGTGGAGGATTATCAGGCACATCAACATTGATGGTAGATGCATCATTTCTTAAGTCTACTAGGTTAGTAGTAACTGCAGGCACCCACATTCGATCATAGGGGTCCAGTGGAAACCTAAAGAAAAACAAGTGTTTGCATATATATTAATTCAAAATACTAACCATTATTGATATTAGAGTAAATTATGAGAACTGTTGTCCATGTGGTTTGTCTAAATTTTATCTTTTGGTCTTAGATTTTAAAAATTATGGCTATAGTTTAAAGGTTTACACTTTTGGAACACCTTTAGTCCCTGACGCTAATTGTCGTTAGAATTTTTTGTTAAATCACTGTAAAATGACCATTATACCCCATTTTATTTTAAAAATAAAATAAAAAATTCTCTACCACCACTCTGTCACCTTCACCGCCACCACCACCACCGTCACCGTCTCCGCCGTCCCTGCAGCCTCTAAATATTTTTAAAACAATAAAAGGGTTGAGGTATAATTGTTATTTTACACTAACTTAATGGAAAAATCTAACGACAGTTAACGTTAGAAACTAAGGATGTTATACAGTGTAAACCTTTGGAATATAGCCGTAATTTTTAAAACCTAACAAACGTAAGCTAAAATTTGAACAAACCACGAATGCGATTCCCATAATTTACTCTTTATATTACATTTAGAAGTAGAACCGGAACCACTAGAAGAGGGTCAAGATAAACCATTGACCACTTTCATGAACATTTTTGTCAATTCCTTTATAGTTATACTATACATAAAATTTGATTTCTTTTAGAAATTCACGAGTTAGACCCCTTATAGTTGTAGCAAGTATAATAGATCCTCAACTAAAAAGTTTAGATTAAATAATTTACATATTATCATAAATATATGACATATATTTGAAAAATATTCAAAAGTATACCTTATGGTTTGATTTATAGCATAACCAAACCTAGAGTTCAACAGCAACGCATAGTTTGTCCCGATTTCGCCGTAGAGTCGCGAGTCTAGACTACGCACCTCAAGCGTTGATATAAACGGGAACTGGCCCCGATTCGTTTGCGCCACACATACGCTAACAACTTTCTTTTTCGCAACATAAATAGCTTCATATACTTTCAACTCGGAACCATTTACATTGATCCAAAAGTTTCCATCAAAATGAAGATCAAAACTCGGAGGATTCGACTTTTGGTCATAGTTCCCGTAGTTAAAACCGGCCCGGACCAAAACCTTTTCCCCCTCTTCCACTTCTACCGAATAACAGTTTTTTAGAGGCGTGGTGAAAACACGCAAGGTGTCCATCACACGAGAGACCGAGTAGTTTGATTGCACGATGTGTGGGACGCCATTTGAGATCAAATCGTTATCTCCTTTCCACACGATTGTGTTTTCGTCGGTGTAAGAGCCCGATGCCCCACAATCTATGCTCACAAAAACTGTAAACAAAATCGAATTAAAAACGCGCGGATTTGAGGTTATATAAGTCGAATTAAACGAGAAATCGAGCTTACCTTTGCCCGAAACCGACATGATAATCAAAGGTAAGAGATGAACTAGAAGCCATATAAGATGGTTGTTCATTAGAAACAAGAATGTGTGATAGATGAAGGTGTTGTTGATTGGCCAATTGAAGTTGGTGTGTTACTTAAATGAAATAAGATAATTTAAAAAGTTTTTTTTTCTTGATGTTGACTTTATCATGTCGACGTTGACTATATATATAATTGGAAGTAAACGTTTTAAAGAAAGAAAAAGACATGTTTTGCCTGTGAAGGCATGGCTTGCAAAGTCAGAAACGTTGGCTGCGGCTAATATATATAATCAGCGTTTACTTTTTTTTAAATGCAAGTCAACGGTTGAAAAACACAAACCAATCAAAATACTTAAATAACATCACTCTAAAACGATCTCAATATATGTTATATAAGATTTAAACTAACAAAGAAAGAACCCTAAATCGAGTAATTTATCGCAAGTTTTCATTTTTAAAGGACTTTTTAAATAAAACAGTGTTTTTTTTTTTAAAAAAATTATAAAGTTTGGGGTGTTGAAAGTTGAAAAGTTTTGATTTGGTAAATGTGCAATTTGCTAATGTGGATAGTAAGCTATGCACATCTCTGGTGAGATTTGTGGACAAAGAACTTGACCAGAGTTAATGTCAGGGGAAGCAAACTTGACTGGTTCGTTTGCGTGGCCGGGTTGCGAGATCTAATATGTTATTGATCGTTGATGGTTTGATTTGAAAGAAGTGGTATTTTGTGGTGGTTTGATTTGAACAGAGTTGTGGGTCCCGGTGGTTGGCTTTGAAAATAGAGATGGGTAGATAACACCTTCGCAACGGTGTTATTTCAATATATAGGGGTGATGGCGCTGGTGGTGGAAGGTGGAGGCACGGTAGTAGGAGAGAGAGAGAGAGGGAGACGGGGTGGTGGAATAAAAGAGGTTTTTTTTAATCTATATATTTTCATTTTTAAAAAGATCAAAATGCCAGTTTTACCCTTCATATGAGAGGGCATGTGACATGGTATAACCCTAAAATCAAAAGGATATTAGTGTATTGAGAGATAACTTCTAACAATGTTTGAATACACTTGCATGGTGTAATTGTGGTTTAGTTCCTTTGATAGTGCTTAAGGTATTTTAGGTCATGTGGGCGATTGCTATGTATTTGTACAAGGTTGGCAGGGGTTAGACTTCATGAACCTAATTACTGAGCCTACATATGTGCGAAAATGCTAGTAAACCTTGCTAAATCGATTAATACTAAGAGTATTGCTCTAGATTGATCTATCCTATTTTTGGTTTTCAAAACCAAGCAAATGGCATGCCACCATGTAAATCCAATGACCTATAAAAAGACCAATCAATATACTTTGTTATAAATCCACATGTTTTAGTTTTACACACTAGATTTATAGACTTATGTCACACCGAGCAAACCACTTCAAATCTTAGTGTTCAAATAATTTATTCTCGATTTTTTGTTTTGAGTTTTTCTTTTCTTTCATCAGTTGTGTGCGTGTACAGCAATATCTTCGATCTATCAGATAATGTTTTGGATTTTGTGGTATTCTTATAAGAAGAAATTAAAATATTTTGAGAAACTTGCAAGGTTCGCATCTAACAGCATTCTGACAAAATCTACCAACTCCATTATCCAGTAAAATCAAATGCTAGACCACAAAAACACAACTATCTAGCTTCTTGTAGCATGCTATATATATATATAGCTCACTTCCATCGTCGTTTTCATATAAAACAGATACAAAAGGACCCGAAAACTGGAAAAGGTGGTTAAATATCGCCAAAACTAAAAACTTTAGAATATTGCAGGCACTACATAAATACAACAATTATCATCAAGTGACAAAAAAACTATGAATTTAACATCATGTCTGATTCAAAATCCATCATCTTTTAGCTAGTTTGAAAAAGTCTTGAAGTTTAACTTCAAATTTAGTAGTATTTATAGGTGCTGCTAGAATGCCTCCATTAACTCATATACACAATATTTACACATATATCCTGCAATGAGAAACTGGAAGCTTTTTTTCAGTCTAATAGTTCTTCTTACTCATGCCACTCAAGTCCTCACACAACCTATTGTTTTCCGTGAATACATTGGGGCAAACTTTGCAAATGTCCGATTTTCTGATGTACCCATAAACCCTAGCATCCAGTTCCATTTCATTCTCTCGTTCGCTATCGATTTCACTCCCGGATCATCACCAAAACCGACAAACGGAAGGTTTAACGTGTTTTGGGATTCGGAGAACCTAAGCCCGTCTCAGGTTCTCTCGATCAAACGCCAACATCCGAACGTGAAAGTCGCGTTAAGCCTTGGAGGTGATACCGTGAGCGATAAGGCTGCTAATTTTACCGCTTTTTCTATCGATTCGTGGGTGTCTAATGCGGTTTCTTCTCTAACTAGTGTTGTAAAACAGTATAACTTAGATGGAATTGATATAGATTATGAACATTTTCATGTGAGTCCTAGCGTTTTTGCGCAGTGTATAGGACGGGTTGTGACGACTTTAAAACGGAATCGAGTCATTTCGTTTGCTTCTATCGCTCCATATGATGATGGTGAGGTTCAGCGCCATTACTTGGCGTTATGGAGGAGTTATGGGCGTGTTTTCGACTATGTTAACTTCCAGTTTTATGCGTATGATAGGCGCACCACGATGGGTCAGTTTTTGAGCTACTTTAATGAACAGTCGTCTAACTATGATGGTGGCAAAATGTTGGTTAGCTTTGGGACGGATTCGAGTGGCGGTTTGAAGCCCGAAAACGGGTTCTTTACGGCATGTGAGGAGCTCAGGAAGCAGCGGAAACTCAACGGTATTTTTGTTTGGTCCGCAGATAACTCGAAGGCCAATGGGTTTAGATATGAGAGGCAAGCACAAGCGGTTTTAGCAAAGGCTTAGGGTCAACTTTCTAGCTAGAATTATAAGTTGGAATGTTAAGATATGATGTTATTGATTTGTATTTGTAGGGTGTGTGAAGATGTATTTAAATTCAGACTGTTACTAGTACTAGTTTAGTTTGTATGTTACTTTTGAGCGTTCATGTAAACTTGATTTAAGTTTATATAATGAATAGCCAAGTGTTTCTATTGAATTCAGTTTGAATAATGATAGTAAAGAGTTCTAACAAAGTAACCATAGTCTGTGATGATACTTTTTTTTTTTTTTTTTGAAGAAAAAGCAACTTTGAAGAAAGCAAATACAAGAATCTTTTGTATAAACAAAAACCTATCTTTATATCTTATCCAGAAAGTAGAGAATATTAAAATTTGTTTTTATGTCCTCTTGTGGGGTTTTTATGAAATCAACCTCTTTATACATCTTATCCTCTCAGACTCTACTAATAATACTTTTTGTATTTTAATAGTATTTACAGAATACGGTTGTTATTGTTGTAAGTTACACTTTTAAAGTATAAACAATGGCAGTGCCTAACTAGGTATAGTTCATATAAGTATACAACAAACAATGCAATTAACTTTTTTTTTTTGAACGGCAAATTTGGATCATTGACGGGGGTATTACCCACCCACCCGAACATCTCCAATCCCCATCAGGAGGAAACTCACCATAGGTCAGAAAACCCCCTGGCCCAACATGTAACCCCCCATTTATTTATTTTTTGTTACAAGTGGGACTTGAACCCAAGACCTCCCCATTTATAATGTCTTGGGTACCTCCCCTAACCAATTGGGCTAGAGATCATTGGTAACAATACAATTACTTGAAGTAATGTAAATAATCATAACTAGTATATACTTTAGGATGCAAAACTCGGTTAACAACACTAATCGGCTACTAACACTAATCGGTTAGGGCCAATAGTTGTTTAGGTTACTAACCTGTTAGTGCGGGAAAAAAATACTGCTAGTTTAACGGATTACAATTAGTATCTAACTGCTTATTAAAAAATATTAGTTAATTTTATTACAATTAAAAATATTAAATAATCTTAATAACATTTCTTGTTATGTATTTTAAAGGGTTTATATGTGTATGTGTATGTGTATGTATATTAGTGTATATATGTGCATATGTTTGTGTATTAGTGTATATGTGTATGCATATGTATGTGTATCTATATGTATATGTATATGTGTTAGTGCATATGTATATGTATGTGTATTAGTGTATATATATGTGTATTCGTGTATATATATATGTTTGTGTATGTGTATATATGTATGTATGAGTGTATATGTATGTGTATTAGTGTATTAAGTTAGTAACCCGTGTACTACACGGGTTGAATACAGATTCATAATATTAGATAAATACAAAAGAAAAAGATAATGATAAAAAAATTTGAAAATTATGATTCATATAAAATTCTTATAATATATTGAATAACACTTTAATACATTTAAGAAATTTATTATGTTTGACAAGTTGTTGATTACTTTCCACACAAAAACTAAAATTATTGAGTAAATTAATCAAATCTATATTAATTTTATCAAAATTTTAAAATAAAAATTTAGTTTTGACAAAATTAGTAATTAATCTTAATTGATAATTTACAAATTTGGTAATTGATTGTGACCTTGACATGTGGCGGTGATGATGCGGACCCTTTATAAATAAGACATGTGACACATTTTTAGTGTTTTATTAGGATTAAGATAAGATATGTAAAATGACATGTTTGACCCGGTACTTGTATTTTAATTAGTATATGTATGGTATTAGTTTGGTAAATGTTAGTAAGTAGTTATGATTGTATGTTGGTAAATGACCCGTTTGACCCAAAACTTGTATGCATTTAGATGTATCTATGTAAAATGACCCGTTTGACCCGAAGCTTGTATGTTTGTATATGTATTGTTACATATAAGTAGTTATGATCATGTTAGTATTGGTTAAATATTAGTAGTTTGACCCAAAACTTGTATGTTTGTATATTTATGGTATTAGTTTGGTAAATATTAGTAGAATTGGTAAATATTAGTAAGTAGTTATAATTTAGTATTTGTATGCTTGTAAAATGACCCGTTATGTTTGTATAATTTTTTGTAGGAACAAATTACAAGTTAATTTGTTTCAAAATCGAATATTTAAAGCTCAACTCTCACAATATACGGGCTTGAACATTGGAACACAAAATTTAGGAGGGGGAGAAGATGACGAGGGCTATGAAAACGACGCGAGACAGGATGACAACAGCGAGGAGTAAAGCCACGACGACGATGAATGACGGAATCTCCCAGTTATGCATCTAGCTTTATGTTTATAAGTAACTTGTCAAAACTTTTAGGAAACTATATATAACGGTAGTATGTAAATTTTGATCGTCTTTTAAATATTTGCGGAAGTATGTATCTGTTGTTGTTATTAGCATTTTTAGTAGTAGCATGTGGTTAACAAACAGGAAACGTATAAACTACGAAAAAATACGTATAAGAAAATAGTGGCGACTTATTAGCGGCGACTTATTTGTATAAGCAGCAAGCAAATAGCGGCAATTTAATAGTGGTGACGTGTGTTGTCACTAAAGACCCGGTTTCTTGTAGTAAATTCTCATCACCTCTAAAAAAATCCTGCCATAGTATACAAGTAGGCGACCACACGGGGCATATGTTTTAGAGGTTGCATAAAAAACTCTTCGTCAAACTCATATTTAAAGTAATTAAAGAAGCAATTATGTAAAAATATTCAGAAGTCTATAAATAATAATGCAGAGAGCCCTCTTAGGAAGCCGACATACAGTATATCAGAAGAATTATATTTTACTTTTATAGTTAAAAAGTTAAAACCCTACATTATTATACCCAAGTTCACGAAACTTAGATGACGACAAAAATTTGATGTTCGTAAAAATAGAATTTAAGGAAAATTGGAGTTTGAGGCTCTGATTCACTTAAGATTACTAGTTTTCATAGTGTTAGGTTTTCTTGTTCTTATTCTAGGTTTCGAGTTAATTTGTTTAAAAAAAATATAATTTTATTGAAATTATTTTTGTGTCTTTGTTTACAGTTTGATTATTTGCTATCATTTCATGTTTAGTTATAGATACTAGATTATATGCTTAATTAAATTGTCGATGAGACCTTGATCGGTAATTAATGATTTTCAGAAGTATGTTTCTCAAACAACCATACTATAGTTAAAATGGTAAAAAATGAAAAGCTTTTGCAAAATTTTAAAAAAAATATATATATCTATAAAAACATGTTTTTTAACTCGCACCAGACACCCAAAACCTCGAAGACGCCTGCTATTCATTAACAAATAACCACTTCAAATGATATCCAAACACGGTCTCAATGTTTCCAACTCTTTAGATTTCTTTCAAATCATATTTGGTTATGAGGGAGCTAGGTAGAAGTGTAGAACTAGAAATATATGGGTATTCACTATTGGACCCTTTTTGGCTTAGCCTAAATCTCAAACTACTTAAATGGGCCTAAACATATGAAATGCGTTTCAGGATCACTCTTGACTCTTTTAAGGAATAGAAGTAGAACAATCTATTTTCTGTTTACTATTTTTCTAACAAATATTAACCCCAAACCTAGGTGGCCATGGCGATACTTGTTGCTGCGTGATGTTGATATGAATATATGATTAAACATATAAATAAATAATATAAAGTTCTCATATCTCAGTTTAAAATTTTGGACCATAGATCTTCATTTAATTGAAGATCTAATGTCTATGATTCCTTCTTATCCTTATTATCTAAACTAAACTTCTCATAATAACCTCACCTATATAAAGTTCTCATATCTCAGTTTTAAATTTTCAACCATAAATGAAAAACATATAGGGTTGGTATATTTGAAAAACAACAAATTACTTAATCGCTATCAGCACAACCATATAACAAAATAATAAAATCTTAAAACAACAATAAAAATTTAAAATTAACCTAAGCCTAAAAGCAAAATCTGAAAATTAGTATAGGGACTATTCGCTACTAGCACGGTCTAAATAGGTAAAAAAATAAAATAAAAAAATTTATACCAGTGCAATAGTAATAACGCAGGTCCAGAGTACAGAGTTGTAAAAAATTAAAAAACTAACTTAGACATAATATTAAGGTTTGAAAATCATCAAATAGTTAAATCCCTACCAACACAGTCTTAAAAACTATTAAAAACGCTATAAATAACTTGAATATTTTTTCCAAATTTAACAAATTTATAGCTGAATTAATGATAAAAAAGATCGATCTTATAGTGATTTTTTTATATATAAAGTCGAATAAAAAGTTATGTCCATTTAAAAACTTTAAGTGAAAGTTGCATAAAAAATCGATAAGAGTTGTCACCCTCCACTCATCTCAACCATCCAATTTCTTAATCAATGACTTAGATCTTTTCTAACCCTTGTTAAGACTTAAGAAAACATTTGTTCTCATTTAAACCTCTACCTAGGTGGAGTTAGACTAAAAAGACATTTAACCCTAGAAAGTATAGAAAGTCATATTGTGCCACCACTATCAAATGTGAAAAAAGGTATACACGACTAAAGAAAAGATGAAACATGCACATGCGACTCACATGTCAATTTATCCTGGTTTTTAAATGTTCGTAACCTTTTCATACGTTATTGATTTTTTTTTATTACACCATAAAATAGAACGTATTTTATATATCGGACGTTTACATATATCCCCTTATTAAGCTTTTTAATTACATATATACCCAAACATGAAATTCAATTACATATTTCCCCTCTCTTAAATATATTTATTACATATTTACCCAATTTATTAAATAATAATTTATTAAATTACTATTTTACCCTTACTAATAGGTGATGGAGATAGATGGAGATAGAGAGAGATAGAGTGATATAGAGAAGGTCTGGTCGTATATATATTCTAAGGGTAAACTGGTAATTTTAAATAAAAAAGGAGATATATGTAATTAAAATTTAATCTTGGGTATATATGTAATTAATTGGCTCAGTAAGAGGATATATAGAAATGCCCCTTTTTATTTATATATAATATGAGTGTATGAAATTGACATATATATATATATATATATATATATATATATATATAAATAAATAAAGAGGATCATTAGAAAACCTTGTTCCTATTAGAAAATCTGGAAAACCATTTCTAACAGGTTAGAAATTCCTTCTATTTTTGTTTTTTTTTATTTTATAAAAAGGGTAATATGGTAACTTACCATATTCTAATTTAGTAAACAATTTTTTAATTTAATGATAATTAACTAATAACCTACATTAGTTAATTTAATGACAATTCATAATCAATTTATCTGATCTTCATAATCAACTCCCGTTTTTTATTTGAATTACTTTCATGTTCATTCAATTTCTTTTCGACAATCGTTGTTGTTACTTTCTACATCGTTGTTGTTACAGCGATGTAACAACATTCTGTTTTATTGTCACAAATATTGTTACAATACTGTAACTTTTTTTTGAAAAATTATTGTTACACATATGTAACCTTCATTTTTTTTTGAAAAAATATACATAAAATTACTGTTACATGAATGTATATTACACAGTTGTAACAAAATTTGTATACATTGATTAGTTATTGTTACAACTTTGTAACAATCGTTACTCTAGTGATGAACTGGTGATTGGGCCGTATCAAAACAGGCGTAAGCAAAACAAATATACACAGACCGGCCGTCTAAACATAAGGAATGTAATAAACGCAATACTGAATATAAATACTTAGGAGGTGTTTGGCGCGCCATAAGCTAGCTTATAAGGTAGCTTATAAGCTACTAATTTTTTTAAAAAGCCCCGTTTGATAATGTCAAAAAGCTATCTTATAAGCTAGCTTTTGAAAAGCTAGTTAGAGTAGCGTTTGAACTAGCTTTTATAATATTTCTAGTTTTACCCTTCCCTTACTTATAAATAAATACCTTTATTAACATTTATGACATGTACTTTTATGTCATTTTATATTTTTCAGATAGTTTATCAGCTAGTTTTTATCAAACGTTATTTTTTATCAGCTAGCTTATTGTTTATCAGCTAGCAGCTAGCTTTTCAGGTAGTGCGCAAAACACAACCTTAAAAGGTTCTACAATCCCAACATATTAAGGCCCCAGTATGACCCTAAGATAATATTTAGTTTACATAACATATAAACTATTCTGAAGGAAAATCTGACTAGTTAGATTTCTAGTCCAACTATATCTCCAAAACACTAGTTCTTCGGGCTCCTTACCCTATCTAGCTAAACCGGTCCGCCTAGGTTCCACCTAATGCTGCCACACTGGGCCCATCCCTATCACTTTCATGTTGTATGAGCTATTGGGGAGCCTTAGCTAGTGACTAATAAACACAAGTGCATGTTAGAACTTTAGTTCCTGCAGAATCAAGTCTCAGTCAAGTAAAGCACAGGCGCATGCCCTCGTACCCATGTAATGTATAATAGCAGATATGCCATACTAGCTCTAATAACTACATAAGGCCAACCCGATGGAATTAGAAACTACGTGCTACTAGTACAACTGTCTAGATGCCCAAATATATTCCCCGAGGTCACACAAGGACCCTAATGACTCCTAGAAAAACTTCACTAGAAGTTTACATCCCGACAGTTCTGAACCCCTACATTCTCACAAATATATCAACATATATCTTGCACTAGTCGTATTATCATTAAAACCTAAGCAAGCCTGATTCCTCACGAAGCTCAATGTCTCTGATGACCTAAACAATTATAGGCGCATTTTAACTGATGCTAACAATAATAATCTTATCGTTACACTTTACCTTGGGTGACAATCCCGCCACCTGAATAATTAGATTTCATAATTTTGACAAACATAGAAACCTCGGGTTTCTCAAGGATAATACATCATTCTGAGCAAATCAGTCTCAAACCCATAGCCCATGACCCTGTAACTAAACTGAAGTAAAAAATCCGAGTCAAAATCTAATTTTTTTAAAATCTCATTTTTGGCCTAGAGACGAAGTGGAGCGTCTCAAGACCATCTGCTTAGAAACGAAAGGTTTGCTTTGACCAAATCTCTGTCTGACCAAACCAACACAAGCGGAGCGTCTGGAGCTAATTTGAAGCTGATGATCTACAACGACTATTTTGTCTTTTTGCAGCCTGAGTCCATTTTTCAGTTTTGTGTTCGTTTTTACCTAGGTTTCTATCCATGACCGATTTTATGCCATTTTTAAGGTATATAAACCTATTGTGCATAAAGGACTTGTACCTCTAGCTTCCAAACTTATACAATCCAACCATCTAACTTCTTAACCATTGACCTAAACTCTCAGATCCTTCTAGGTAACCAGAACTAACCTGCATGCAAGATCAAGGATGATCAAAATCCTAGATCATCATCATTTATTTAAAAATAGTTTTTTTTTAATAAGAATCCAAGGTTCCTTACCTCAACTTGCTGAATTCGAGAACCAGAATCGTAACAACAAAAGATGATGGAATTAGAGAGAATTTTATTGATCAAACTGATTACAAAAAAACGTTGAATCAAAACAGTAGCTAAACCTACTTATACTCACAGATTAACGGTAATCAACAAACAATTAAAACATTTACACTAAAACCCCTAAACTTTGCGCAGAATTACAAACAGCTTCCAAACTTCTTCTAACAATCTCCCCTCTAATTCCAGCAAAGGTGCAGTTACTATTTCAAATCCCAGAAATCAAAATAGCATGAATTTAGCATTAGCATCATGCACCAGTGATCCAAATTGGATTTATGTACATTGATGTGCTATACTCATGTTCTTTAAGATCCAGAACTTGAACTTGCTTCACATGTCACCTCTTGAACTCCAAGCAGAGTTCTCATGTTCTCAAATTTAGCTCTAGTAAGAGCTTTTGTCATTGAATCAGCTTTCTGCAAATTACTGCAAACAAATTCAACAGAAATTAGATCATCCTCTATACACTCCCTAATGAAGTGATACCTTAGGTTGATATGCTTGGATCTTCCATGAAAAACTGGATTTTTCATAAGTGCTATAGCAGACTTATTATCCACAAATAACACAGTTTTCTCTTGAGCTTTTCCTGTTAATTCAGAGATTAACCCACTCAACCACAAGGCCTGACATGCAGCATTGTTTGCTGCAATAAATTCAGCTTCACAACTTGACAGTGCCACTGTTCTTTGCTTCTGTGAATTCCATGTAATTATGGACCCATTATAAAAGAACACACTACCTGATGTACTCTTACCATCTTCACTATCCATCATGTGATTACTATCACTGAACCCAATTAAGCCTTCACTACCACCCTTCTTATAAAACAATCCATGATCAATTGTCCCTTTTACATATCTGATCAGATGTTTGATTGCTTTCATATGAACCTCCTTAGGTGATTGCATGAATCTGCTAATTATGCCTACTGCATAACATATATCTGGCCTAGTATGAGTCAAATACCTCAAGCTCCCAATTAACCTTCTAAAGCCTGTAGCTTCCACATCCACACCTCCCACTTCTTTCCTCAACTTTAACCCTGGCTCCATGGGAACTTTTACAGCATTACATTCTTCCATACCTGCTAACTTCACAATTTTGGAAGCATAAGCAGATTGCTTTATCTCAATACCTTCTTCTGTTTGCTTTACTTCTATACCCAAGTAATAACACAGTAAACCCAAATCTGTCATTTCAAATTTTTGCCTCATCTGCTGTTTGAACCTGTTTACTTCCTTTTCATCATTTCCTGTGACTAAAAGATCATCCACATAAACACCTATTATCAAACTAGATCCTTTCTGATTTCTAGTATATACAGCCTGTTCATGTTTGCATCTCTTAAAACCCATCCTTTTCAACTCTATATCCAACTTGATATTCCAGGCTCTTGGAGCCTGTTTCAACCCATATAGAGCTTTAGTAAGTTTATAAACTTTACCTTCTTGCCCTGTCTTCTCAAAACCCTCAGGTTGCTTGACATAGACAGTTTCACCCAATTCACCATGAAGAAAGGCTGCCTTCACATCTAAATGATAAACTTTCCATTTTAACTTTGCAGCATGAGCTAAAATCAACCTAATTGACTCCATTCTTGCCACAGGAGCAAATACTTCCTCATAATCAACTCCATATTGTTGAACATACCCCTTGGCAACCAACCTTGCCTTGTGTTTAGTTATATTCCCTTTTGCATCTTTCTTGATCTTAAAGAGCCATTTTAAGCCAATTGGATTACAATTTTCTAGAGGTTCAGTTAGATACCAAGTATTGTTCCTTTCTATAGCATCTAGTTCATTCTTCATTGCTATCCTCCACTCTTTGTGTTTCACAGCTTCCTTATAAGATGCTGGTTCATTCTCTTGCACTAGTAACAACTCTATCTGATTGTTTTCCTCTAGTCTCTGAGCACCAATTCTAACTTTTGGATCCAACACATAGTCCTGCAACCTTGTTGGTGCTGAACTAACTCTGCTTGATCTTCTCACAGCTGTTGGGCCTTCATTAGTATTTGGTTGCTCTTCCTGAGCAATTTGATCTTCTTCCATATGTTGCTCTTCATCCTCCAACCTTGAATCTTCATTGTCACTCATATCAGCCTGCTCTTGAAATACATCAAGAGGATCTCCTTGATTTGGAACATCTTCCTCTAAATGAACTGGTATAGTCAATTCATTAATTGATGAGTTCTCACCATCTTGATTTCCCTCATCATTCCAAGACCACTTCCTATTTTCATCAAACCTGACATCCCTGCTGACAATGATCTTTCCAGTGTTCAAGTCCAACATCCTATTTGCCTTGGTTCCCTCCTGTACCCCTAGATAAATCATGGGTACACTTCTATCCTCCAACTTCTTAATCCCTGGCTTAACAGCTTTCACAAACCCAACACATCCAAACACTTTAAGATGGCTTAAATTTGGCTTTCTTTTCTTCAAAGCTTCATATGGAGTCACACCCTTAAGCACTTTAGTAGGACATCTATTCAATATATACACAGCATGTCTAACACTTTCTGCCCACAACTCTTGCTTTACATCCATAGCCTTAAGCATACACCTGGTCATATTAAGAATGGTCCTGTTTCTCCTTTCAACAGTTCCATTCTGTTGAGGAGAGTATGGAGCTGTTAGAAGCCTGGTTATACCTTCCTTTTCACAAAACTCATTGAACTCAGTAGAGGTAAACTCCCCTCCTCTATCTGATCTTAACCCTCTTACTTTGCAGCCCCACTTACTTTCATTCTCTGTCTTAAATCTTTTGAAAGTGTCAAATGCTTGATCCTTTGTCTGCAACATATAAACCCACATATATCTGGTACAGTCATCCACCAAAAGCATGATATACCTGTTCCCTGCTTTGGTTGCAGGAGAAATAGGACCACATAGATCCATAGACAATAATTCCAATGGATCTTTAGCCCTAAAGGATGACTCCTTAGGGAAACTATGCCTGACCTGCTTACCCTTTAAACATGCATCACATATTTGGCTAACAGGTTTCAACTTTGGAACACCTCTAACTAACTCCTTCCCTGCCATCTCAATAAGAGTTTGGAAATTAATATGTCCTAATCTTCCATGCCATAGCCTAGTCTCATCAGCCAAACTAGCATGAAAACAAAATGGTGTGCCAGCTTTAAGATAGGCTTTATACAACCTATTTGCAGCCTTCTCCACTTTCATTAGTAGGGAACCATTTTGTTCATATAGCCACATATAATTCCCTTTCAGGTACACCTAACATCCAGTTTCTGTGATTTGTCCTAAACTTATTATGTTACTATTTAGACTATGTTGGGAATGTTCTGCTTGGCAGAAATTCTCTAAGTCAGAGTTCCGAAGGAAGTTAGTCCGGAACTTCCTTCACACTGAGTAGTTCCTCCGGAACTTCTCCTAGTGTTACTCCGGAACTTTGACTTATCCCCTGTTGCAAGTTCCAATGCATAAAGCTGTCAGAAAGCAGTTTTACTTTACACCATGCTGTGCACTGTTCACCGATAGGTCTGCCCAACTGTTCAACAGAAGCATGCTTGTACTACAACAACTCTGGAGTAGATATTATTTGTTTATTTAGCCTTAGAGCTAAAAGGAAATAAAAGTAAATCTTTTATTTCCTCCTTGCACTATATATATATTAGTTGTATTTCCTTTGTTCATCATCGATTGAACACCTCTCTTGTTCATCAGTTGTAACACTCTGTAAACATTGTGAAGTATAAATATAGTAGTGCTTGGAATTGATATCGTGTGTTCATCTACTTTACTTCATGTTTACTTGTTACAGTTTCGATCAAACCGTTTCAAACATTAACACAAACAAGTCTGATTCCGCCTTTCTTGTTTGATACTTTTAGTAACTTGTTTGGTTAGTTGTCTCTAACCACGATCCTACAAGTGGTATCAGAGCTTTGGCTCTTGAGTCCTTAAGTTTTTAAAATTGTATTTTTTTTTAAAACTTTTCTTGCTAAAAGGGTTACTGTTTTGATTTGGATAAGACTGTTTTGATTCTTGATCTCTGAAAATGAGTGAACTAAGGAATGGCAGCACTAACAAACCTCCAACCTTCACTCCTGATGATTTTGACACATGGAAACTCAGAATGGAAATTTTTTGCAAAAATACCGATCACAAAATGTGGGGTTCCATTGTCAATGGACCAAAAGTCATCACCACCCCATCTGCTACTCAACCTGTTGTTGACCTTGTAAAAGCATATGAGAATTATTCTGATGATGATCATAAGGCCTGTGAATGTGACTACAAAGCTTTGTGGGCACTCCAGGCAGCTCTTCCTAATTCCATACTAATAGGCTTTAAGAGATGCAAAACTGCACATGATCTTTGGAAAGCACTTATTGAAATGTATGAGGGAACAGATGAGGTGAAAGAGAACAAGAAAGACATTTTAAAACAAAGATATGAAAATTTCTGTCATAAAAGAGGTGAATCAATGTCTGAGCAGTACTTAAGATATGTTCGACTTATAGATGAACTCCAGGGTGCAGATGTAAAAATTGACAATGCTGATATAATCAGAAAATTTTTAAGATCATTACCTGAAGTTTGGACTGTCTATACAGTCAGTATCAAGTACAACAAAGACCTTAAAACCTTGAAATTAGGAGATCTCTATGGAATGCTGAGTGCACATGAGATGGAAATGAATGAGAAGTCTGGTGTATCATCGAACCAGACATCATCTTCCAAAGGCACGTTGGCCCTCATCACTGCTCACTCAGAGAACTATTCTGAGCCAGAACCATATGTATCCTTTCCTGAGTCTCCTAAAGGACATGAAACTTCATACTACCAAAACTTTGCTAATGTTGCTAACAGTTCTTATTCAGGTTTTACCAGATCAGATCTAGAGTGCATCAGTGCTGATGACCTAGAGGAGATTGACATCACCACCCAACTAGCCATGGTGTCACTTAGGGCTCAAAGGTTCTACAAGAGAACAGGGAGAAAATACAATGGAGCCAAGAATGCTCCTATTGGTCTTGACAAATCAAAGGTCAAGTGTTACAACTGTCATCAGTTGGGACATTTCGCCAGGGAGTGTTCTCAACCAAGAAGAGAGAATGGTTACAATGCTGAGAAGAAACAAGAATATACCAAACCAAGCTCTTCCTCTGGTCCTACTCCACCAAAGCCCTCTTACAACACCCAAAGCCAAGCAACTGCTGCTGTAGCAAACCAAACAGGGTTTGTTGACTGGGAAGACGTGATGCATGAGTTTGCTCCAACTAACCATGCCTTGATGGCAAGTGGTTCTTCACCTGCTTCTGCAGAGGTAAACTCTAACTCCAGCACTGAATCTGAGAATGTGTTATGTACACCTAAGTGTATTGAAGTGGTTGAGAGTTACAAAAAGCATAATCAGGCACTTGTGGATGAACTTAAAAATCTAAATGAGTTGAAAGAGTACTCAAAAAGGGCTGATATTGCTTACTCAACCAAAACTGATGAACTCAGACAAACCATAGGGATTTTGAAACATCAACAAACTAATTTTATAACTCAAATGGATGATGTGGTTGAGCAACTAAATATTTCAAAGAAGCAAAATGTGGAATATGTGCTTGACATTCAAACCCTAAAGGATCAGCTAAGGGAAGCCCTGTGCAATGCTGATAAATTTCAAATTGCTAGTGAAAAAGCAGAAAAGTTATGGCATGAACACACACATGGGAAGGGAAGGGTATCTTTTAAAATTGTTGAAAACCCTGATTCATACACTTGTCTTGAAACCCTAACTATTAAAGAAACAAGTGTTCCCTTGTCCCCTGACCCATTGGAAATTGGTCAAGTAACTGAGGACCTTTCCAAAGGAGCTGAAAGTCTGAAAGAAAGTGGTGACATGAGAACTGAAAGTTTTATTGGCTTTTCTGACATCAAAACTGAATCAACCAGCACTTCTGCTGAAGTTGATAAATCAAAGATTTCAAAACCAATTCTTAAAAACCCTAAGAATATGAGTTTAGAAAATGATGATTTCAAAATGTCAAAATCTACTACTCAAAAGAATGGCAAATCAAAAACTGTTGGAAATCAAATCAGTTCAGAGTCATCAAAACAAAAGTCTCACACCTTTGTGAAAGAATGCATAATTTGTGGTGAATTAGGACATGTTGCTGTAAATTGTTCCTACAATCCTTTCAAACAGATAATTAACAAAACTAACACTTCTCCAAGGAGAAACCAAAATCTGTTAAATTCAAAGAATTTAAAGGATAGCAGGAACATGTCACCAAAAAGATCACATGTTGATCAAAAGATTTCTGGAAAAACTCAAAAGGTCTGGATTGGAAATGAAAAGAATAACAGCTTTTCATATGTTAAAAGAAACAATTTTGTAACACCCCGAGTATGGTTTTTGTGTAAATAAAATATAATTGTAATTATATTTTCCTCAAAACGATTAATTAGGGGAGAATAGTATTTAAATAAATACTATATTTAAATTTTAGCGTATAAAGATTGTAGAAGTTTTGTGAGCTTACGAGACTCAATAAGTTAGAGGACTAAAAATGTCCTAATTTGAAAACTTATAAGGTGGGATTTAAAATGCATTAAGTGAGGAAATGGAAGGACTAATCTTGCCAAGCTTTCAATCTACAAAGAAAAAAAAAATAAATAAATAAAATAGAAGAAGCAGGCGACGTGAATGCGTGAAAGGGGGGGAGGAGGGCGTCGACCCTTCTTGCTCGTGAATAGATGCCAGTCGCAAGGGGGAACCAGAAATCGAGCACTAGAAGTTGCGATTTCAAGGCTATAAACTCGAAGTTCTCATCTAATTTCGAGATACTATAAGATTTGGTAAGATTTCTTTCATCTGTATTGTGGAATTCGCAAATTAGGGCTGAGATTTGGGGCATGCGAAATTACTTGTAATTGGAGGTTCTTAAACTCGATTTTAGGGTTAGGAATCCCATTGTTGTTGTGTGATAATGATTGAATGTGATTTTGATGTGAAAGATGACTTGCATGTTAAGATTTGAGTTAGGGTTCATATGAACTATGAACATAACTGCGAAATTGGGTTGGATTAGGTGTTTACTTACAAACAAATCATGTAGTGTATTATGTTAAAGTGATAAACATAATAATGGAGCATATCATAACTTGTATGATTTGATTATGTATGAAATTTTATGGATTTTAGTGTTAGATTGAGATGGAGTAAAAGATGATGGAACTTGCTAAGTTCATTCTTTATTTCGAATGAAATAAGTTGTGAATAGTTGATAATCTTATCATGAGTGCATAGAAATAATTGGACATTATGTCCAAAAGTGGAGGATGAGGTTAGTAAACTGTATGGTTATGCACATGTGTCTAGTTGGGCTCTAAGTCACTAGAATTATCATGAAAAATGGATTATGTAGTTCATTAATACTTGGTATTTTATAACCTTGTATTTTTTGTGGTTAAAGAGAAAGTGATGAAAGTGGAATTCAAGTTAGGTTACGTGACTTTTAGAAATTTAGAAATTGATATGTGCGTGATGAAATATTTGTTTATAATACATGTATGCTTAATGACGAATGATCATGGTTGATGAAAACCTTGATCCTGAGAGGTTGGATAGATAATGACCCCCTGAAGTATGTGCGTTGGAAGTTATATCCTAACTTTCAAATGTACAAGTTTAATTCAGGTAAAACAAGGCTTGTGGAAGTGCATGATAGCTTTATGTTTGAGAATTTACTTGCATGATGATCTGACGAAGAATGGCTCACGGAGTCAAAGGCTGGGATTCTCCAGGTCAAGGTCAGAATATCACACGTGGCAAAGGTGAGTAACCCAACTTGCATTTATACATTCTGTTGGATGGTCAGGTTTATCCTAATTCATCGTATCGTTAATATCCACTCATTTGTGATTTTAAGTTGTTGTATTTGCACGGGTTGAGTTTGAAATATCATAGTAGACTGTAAATTATCAAAGATAGAAATGTGTCGATATAAAAGCAAATGTTAAGTCAGATGATTGAATATGATCATAAATTGATCAAGGGGTGGGAATAGGGGCTCATGTGAGCTAAAAAGACCCACCATGTTGATGGTGGTACTATTTGATTAATTGGTGATAATGTGGGCTATTGCTATGGTCTGGCCGATGGTAATAAAAATTTATAAACTACTAAAGAGTCGAAAAAGGTTGTAAAGCAAGGTTTAACAAAGTTATTCCAAAAACTAGTGTTATGAGTGGAAATATGATTATCTTGTCAAACCTAATTACGAGATTATGTAATCATGATAACTGATAAGATATGATGGGGTATCTGGATAACATGTAGTGGTGTTCTTAAAAGAAGGAAACTGTTGGGTGAGCTATTTGGCATGGTAGCATACGCACAGGGGTGTGTATGCTACCAATGATGAGAATAAGACGGTTGTATGTTGTCGTATTTTTGCTAGTATTGTTGAGCAGGATTTGGAGATTATTCCTTGTCTTCCCGTTAAGTTCCAAATAGCTTGGAAGAAATAATAAGGGGTATTTTAATGCCTTTTATTTCTAATTGGTCGTATTATCCTAAACATGTCGCTTAGTAAGTGGGAATTACTTGAGTAAGTGAAAGATATTTATGTGTTATGTTATGTTTAATACGTGACTAATGAACAATTTAATGATGTGTTTCCTGTAGCAGTGACATGACTTCAAGTGGCTGTAGATAACAGACTGATGGTGATCCTTAATGGGTCAGCCATATTTTGGATATGCTAACTGTTATACATGATGGTGTTGTTGTTGGTATTGAACAACAGGTGGAAGAATTACCGGATGAGTGGTGTCAAACAACTATGGGCATCTGTGGATCCTCGTGTGTTGCTTATACCATGCCACTGAATGATGGCATGGGTTAAGACATACTCTTATTCTGTTTAGTAGCATAATTATATTTTAATAATGAATGGTTTAATTGTTGGGTTCTCACTTAGCTTGGCTAACTTATTTGGTGTGAACCATGTAGGTGGTGATTGACATGATAAAGACGTGTTGGGGCCAAGCCTTGCAAGAGTTGGTGGGGATTGAACTGAGTGAATGAATGGAAGACGTACAACCTAAAGATAGGTGGGTCAAGGCTCGTGGAATCAAGTCTTGAGAACGGGTCAACAAGGTGGAGTACAGGGTCTCACATTGACCATGTAGTTTTCTTAATGGATCGTGTTAACCCGTATGTCATGTTTTGGAGTTAAACTCCATCTATATCTTGGGTGTTTGAAATTGTAGTCACGTGGTTAGTTTCGACCATGTGTGTTTGAAATTGAGTAATGTTAATAAAACAGGTTGACCTTCGTAAGGATACTCGAACTTACGAATGGGTCATGCCGAAATTTAATTGAAAGTTGTCAATTAAAGTATTTTATATCAATAGAGTTTATAAGTATGTTTCAAGTTAAAACCTTGTTGAAAAAAAAAATGGGCCTATCTTCCGCAAAAGTCGTAATAATCTGAATTATGGGTAACGGGCGTTACAAGTTGGTATCAGAGCCATAGGTTGAGGGATTTGGATGCCGGGTGGTATTCAAACTCAACCTTAGTGCTCTTGATGGGACGTGGACGTTGACCCGGGACTTGATCACGAGGCCGAAGACACCAGGTTAGTATGAAATTTCCAATGGATACTCTCCTTCTTGTTGTTATATTAACTGATGACCATACATTCGTACTTATGTACTGATGTATGTAAGGTGATTGGTACAAAGGGGTTAAGAATGAGTATTGTTGTTATATATTGAGTGGAAAATTCATTGTCGTGTACAATGATCAGATATGTAAAGTAGTGAACTTGTTTTACTAATGTGGTTGAATTTCTAAAATGACAGGATAGTGGAGTTAGCAGATGGTTGGAAAGTAGCCCTTGAAGGAGATCGTCACTAGCGATTGACTTCTTGGCTGCAGATGATATCAGTTGTGCAATTAGCCGGATATAAGAGTCACCAGGTGGGGTGACCGTTTGGCTAACACGGACTGATCACCACGGGGGATACCGGGGATTGATCACCCATAGGGTGTTCCAGGATTCACATGTTGTTGTGACCCTGGTAGTGGAGTTATATCCGGGAGTTACATGGTGTTGTGACCCCGGTGGTGGAAAATACCATGGGAGCAACAAAAGTGTTGCAAAAGGATGTTGATAAGAAGATATTGGTCTTCAAAGCTCGAGATAGTGATCCCAAACCTTATCTAGGGGGATTGTTCTTGAAGATTCTAAGTGGTGGAATCCAGGCACAGTTGGCATACAAGTAAGTATATCTTATTATTTATCATTATGCCTTCGTTATGTGTTTATGTTATGATGGATACAATATGTGGGTAGCTTATGATATGGTTGTAAATTTGAGGTTAATCCTTAAAATCTGAACAAGATGTTGAAAATGATAATATGACTATGTTGAACCATGTAAGGATCATAAACCTAAGAGTGACAATGGATGTGTATGATTTAGAATCATGAGAACTATTTTTGATAAGTGCGGATGAAAGATGAAATTCTACATAATAATGTTTTGGAATTGTAAGTGGGAGTAATTTAATGGGATTCACCCTCGAGAGTGAACACCAATTGATCATAATAAGTTGGATTTTGATAAATATGTTGTAATTATTGAATTAGTGGTATCTCGAAGATTAAATGTAACATTTAAGAATGTTCAATTTTGTTACAATGTATGCATTTGGTATAGTTGTTTTATAGCATGGACAATTATCCAAGATGGATTAGAAGTAAATGAGGAAATTGTTATTTTGATAAAGAATGATGATGTGTGGTTGAATGGAATGACCCGTTTGGGTAAAGTGTGTGTATCACCATTGTGTGATATGCAAAAGATGTAGAATGACCTGTTTGGGTAAAGTGTGTGTGTATCACCAATGTGTGATATGCAAAAGATGTAGAATGACCTGTTTGGGTAAAGTGTGGGTGTGTCACCGATGTGTGATATGCAAAAGATGTAGAATGACCCATTTGGGTAAAGTGTGTGTGTATCACCAATGTGTGATATGGCAAAGATGTAGAATGACCCGCTGGGGATAAAGTATGTGTGTATCACCAATGTGTGATATGCAAAAGATGTAGAATGACCTGTTGGGGTAAAGTGTGTGTCACCAATGTGTGTAATGCAAAAGATGTTGAATGACCCATTGGGGGTAAAGTATGTGTGTATCACCAATGTATGATATGTAAAAGATGTGGAATGACCCGTTGGGGTTAAAGTGTGTGTGTGTCACCAATGTGCAATGCAAAAGATGTAAAATGATCGTTTGGGTAAGATCGATAAATTAAAGTGTGTGGATGTAAAGTGTGTTTTATGACCCGTTTGGGTAAGGTGGACCAAAGTGTTTATGTATGGTATGTTTTATGACCGTTAGGTGAGATGGTTAAACTAAAGTGTGCATATGTGAAGTATGTTTTACAACCCGTTTGGGGTAAGTTGGAGAGGGAATTATTTTGGGTAATTGGTTAGGCAAAGTTGAATGTTGGAAAATTCTATTTTGTGTTAACAAAGTAGAATAAATATATTAAGAGTTGAAAAGTTAGGAAATTCTATTTTGTGTTAACAAAGTAGAATAAAAATAAAAATAAAAGAAAGATGTTAGATGTTGAAAGTTGAAAAAAATTCTATTTTGTGTTAACAAAGTAGAATAAGTATGTTGAAAGTGGAAATATTGGAAAATTCTATTTTGGCTTAACAAAGTAGAATAAGTAGGTTAAATGTCGAAAATGTGAAGAAATCTATTTTGTATTAACAAAGTAGAGAAAAATATCTTATATGTTGGAATGTGAGAAGTCAATGTTGTATCCACAAGATTAATAGAATGCAATGTATGTTATATGTGGAAAATTATATGTTGTGACAGCAAAGTAGAATAAACCTGTGGGGATGATTACAATGTATTATTGGCCTAATGTGAACCTTTCAGTTATGATGGCTATGGAACGAGATGTGAAGGAAAAGGGAACCCAAGTACACTATGAGCTAGTGCACTGTTGGGATATAAGATTCTGGAAAGTGTGATAACAAACTTATAATTGAAGAATTATGTATGGTGTTAGAGTTCAAGATGTGGATTCTAATCTCAATGACGTATGTAATCTCCTAGTGGATCCTATTTCAAAGGTATGGTGATTACATTAGAGTTATTTTATGTTGTGTAATGCAATACCTCATGTATTGACGAATATATTAACCAGTGACTATAATGCTCGAGTGGAATGGGTATTGGGGAATAGATAAAGCTCCTTAACTATGTGCAAGAAAATCACGTTGAGCATTGTTGTTTGGTTTCGGGGACGAAACCTTTTTAAGGGGGGTAGATTTGTAACACCCCGAGTATGGTTTTTGTGTAAATAAAATATAATTGTAATTATATTTTCCTCAAAACGATTAATTATGGGAGAATAGTATTTAAATAAATACTATATTTAAATTTTAGCGTATAAAGATTGTAGAAGTTTTGTGAGCTTACGAGACTCAATAAGTTAGAGGACTAAAAATGTCCTAATTTGAAAACTTATAAGGTGGGATTTAAAATGCATTAAGTGAGGAAATGGAAGGACTAATCTTGCCAAGCTTTCAATCTACAAAGAAAAAAAAAATAAATAAATAAAATAGAAGAAGCAGGCGACGTGAATGCGTGAAAGGGGGGGAGGAGGGCGTCGACCCTTCTTGCTCGTGAATAGATGCCAGTCGCAAGGGGGAACCAGAAATCGAGCACTAGAAGTTGCGATTTCAAGGCTATAAACTCGAAGTTCTCATCTAATTTCGAGATACTATAAGATTTGGTAAGATTTCTTTCATCTGTATTGTGGAATTCGCAAATTAGGGCTGAGATTTGGGGCATGCGAAATTACTTGTAATTGGAGGTTCTTAAACTCGATTTTAGGGTTAGGAATCCCATTGTTGTTGTGTGATAATGATTGAATGTGATTTTGATGTGAAAGATGACTTGCATGTTAAGATTTGAGTTAGGGTTCATATGAACTATGAACATAACTGCGAAATTGGGTTGGATTAGGTGTTTACTTACAAACAAATCATGTAGTGTATTATGTTAAAGTGATAAACATAATAATGGAGCATATCATAACTTGTATGATTTGATTATGTATGAAATTTTATGGATTTTAGTGTTAGATTGAGATGGAGTAAAAGATGATGGAACTTGCTAAGTTCATTCTTTATTTCGAATGAAATAAGTTGTGAATAGTTGATAATCTTATCATGAGTGCATAGAAATAATTGGACATTATGTCCAAAAGTGGAGGATGAGGTTAGTAAACTGTATGGTTATGCACATGTGTCTAGTTGGGCTCTAAGTCACTAGAATTATCATGAAAAATGGATTATGTAGTTCATTAATACTTGGTATTTTATAACCTTGTATTTTTTGTGGTTAAAGAGAAAGTGATGAAAGTGGAATTCAAGTTAGGTTACGTGACTTTTAGAAATTTAGAAATTGATATGTGCGTGATGAAATATTTGTTTATAATACATGTATGCTTAATGACGAATGATCATGGTTGATGAAAACCTTGATCCTGAGAGGTTGGATAGATAATGACCCCCTGAAGTATGTGCGTTGGAAGTTATATCCTAACTTTCAAATGTACAAGTTTAATTCAGGTAAAACAAGGCTTGTGGAAGTGCATGATAGCTTTATGTTTGAGAATTTACTTGCATGATGATCTGACGAAGAATGGCTCACGGAGTCAAAGGCTGGGATTCTCCAGGTCAAGGTCAGAATATCACACGTGGCAAAGGTGAGTAACCCAACTTGCATTTATACATTCTGTTGGATGGTCAGGTTTATCCTAATTCATCGTATCGTTAATATCCACTCATTTGTGATTTTAAGTTGTTGTATTTGCACGGGTTGAGTTTGAAATATCATAGTAGACTGTAAATTATCAAAGATAGAAATGTGTCGATATAAAAGCAAATGTTAAGTCAGATGATTGAATATGATCATAAATTGATCAAGGGGTGGGAATAGGGGCTCATGTGAGCTAAAAAGACCCACCATGTTGATGGTGGTACTATTTGATTAATTGGTGATAATGTGGGCTATTGCTATGGTCTGGCCGATGGTAATAAAAATTTATAAACTACTAAAGAGTCGAAAAAGGTTGTAAAGCAAGGTTTAACAAAGTTATTCCAAAAACTAGTGTTATGAGTGGAAATATGATTATCTTGTCAAACCTAATTACGAGATTATGTAATCATGATAACTGATAAGATATGATGGGGTATCTGGATAACATGTAGTGGTGTTCTTAAAAGAAGGAAACTGTTGGGTGAGCTATTTGGCATGGTAGCATACGCACAGGGGTGTGTATGCTACCAATGATGAGAATAAGACGGTTGTATGTTGTCGTATTTTTGCTAGTATTGTTGAGCAGGATTTGGAGATTATTCCTTGTCTTCCCGCTAAGTTCCAAATAGCTTGGAAGAAATAATAAGGGGTATTTTAATGCCTTTTATTTCTAATTGGTCGTATTATCCTAAACATGTCGCTTAGTAAGTGGGAATTACTTGAGTAAGTGAAAGATATTTATGTGTTATGTTATGTTTAATACGTGACTAATGAACAATTTAATGATGTGTTTCCTGTAGCAGTGACATGACTTCAAGTGGCTGTAGATAACAGACTGATGGTGATCCTTAATGGGTCAGCCATATTTTGGATATGCTAACTGTTATACATGATGGTGTTGTTGTTGGTATTGAACAACAGGTGGAAGAATTACCGGATGAGTGGTGTCAAACAACTATGGGCATCTGTGGATCCTCGTGTGTTGCTTATACCATGCCACTGAATGATGGCATGGGTTAAGACATACTCTTATTCTGTTTAGTAGCATAATTATATTTTAATAATGAATGGTTTAATTGTTGGGTTCTCACTTAGCTTGGCTAACTTATTTGGTGTGAACCATGTAGGTGGTGATTGACATGATAAAGACGTGTTGGGGCCAAGCCTTGCAAGAGTTGGTGGGGATTGAACTGAGTGAATGAATGGAAGACGTACAACCTAAAGATAGGTGGGTCAAGGCTCGTGGAATCAAGTCTTGAGAACGGGTCAACAAGGTGGAGTACAGGGTCTCACATTGACCATGTAGTTTTCTTAATGGATCGTGTTAACCCGTATGTCATGTTTTGGAGTTAAACTCCATCTATATCTTGGGTGTTTGAAATTGTAGTCACGTGGTTAGTTTCGACCATGTGTGTTTGAAATTGAGTAATGTTAATAAAACAGGTTGACCTTCGTAAGGATACTCGAACTTACGAATGGGTCATGCCGAAATTTAATTGAAAGTTGTCAATTAAAGTATTTTATATCAATAGAGTTTATAAGTATGTTTCAAGTTAAAACCTTGTTGAAAAAAAAAATGGGCCTATCTTCCGCAAAAGTCGTAATAATCTGAATTATGGGTAACGGGCGT